>MQRK01252846.1:20333-37459 GCA_001938485.1 Girardia tigrina | reverse complement strand
ATATATATATATATTAGTTCATATTTATGAGAAATTAATTTTTAATGAACTTTTTTAAAGAAATATTAAATCAAGATATTAAATTCTATTTGAAAATATAAACGCAAACCAATTTTAATATCAAGCCACCCACCGGGTAGGAAAGACAATTTTAAAAAAAGGAAAAATAACTTTAAAAATTCCACAGATTGGCGTCATGATCTTCAAACTATTCCTCACGTCCATCTCAGTTTAAATGACTTATGCCACTCTACATTTCTAATTATAAACCTTGTGTCCTTCAGTTTCAATTAATAACTTCTTTCTTCTTATAACGTCTTCGCTGTAACTGGAATCATAAATAGATCTTCATCCTTTGTTAAGTTTTCTTTCTTTATCAATACTCTATCATCACTTTGAAATATTCTTTTTGTCTCAGTCGAGTTATTGCTCTTGACCTTCCTTGTTTGTTGGTTTGTTTGGTGTTTTTCCACCAAGATGTCAACGTCCTGTCTATTATTTTTCCTTATGGTGAAATAATCGTTGTAGCTTGATGTATGCCATTTATCATTCATTTTATCTCTGATAATTATCTTTTTTACATTTCCATTTGCATTATGATAATCAGGATTAGTATAAACTATTTCTGCTTCGAGCTCTTCAACGTATCTTTAAATGGTTTTCCTCCATCTACATGAATTCCCTTTGGTGAATTGAATTTCTATATCCTTCTGTTTAAAAGGATCTTTCGCATGGGTTTCTGATCTTGATGTACGACTACGTTCAGACGTTTATTGACAATATGTATTTGTAAGCAATAACATTTCTTTTATTGAATAATCCACTAAAATCTGAGAACGACTTTTTAAAAGCTTTATGAACCCATTATTTGATATGGCTTTCGTTGTTTGTCTTTCTTCGGAGGTAATTTACGATTTTATTTACTGTCTCTCTCTTATTATCTCTATCTAAATCATTTTGAGGTAATTAATTTTTTTTACTACCAGCATAACACACTACCTTATGAATGTGTTCTACAAAATCGGTTCTTTTACTTTTTGGAATCCAGTATTTGTTATCGGCTGTACCCATAATATTATTTTTTAATATCCACTTTTTTTCTTTCATGATGTCTTCCATTATTTACCAAATTTCTTTATTATCCTTCAGTCATATGAATCCGTTTTGTTCTCCCTCTAGTTCTTGTTTTAATTTTTTAATTTTTAGCCTCTTCTTGTATTATTTGAGACAGACTACACAATTATGCACCTGCGTTAGTGTTTTACAACGTTTTTCTATTCAATAAGTAACTTATTTTATTTTTAAAATTATTGGTGTGATTGGTTTTTTGTATTTAACATAAAAGTATTTGTTTTGTGATCAGTTCTCAGTCAAACGTTTTTATCAAATAAGAAATTATTACGAAATTAACTTCACTTACAAACTATGGACGCCACCCGGACTCAAATTTAGATTAGCAGTAAAATGTCAAAATAATTATATGTATATTTACCAAATAATAGAACTTTCTAAAATAGCATTATTAAGAACACTAATATAAGCCTCCCAGATTGTTACGGGCAACTGTGTATTACAAATTATACTCAGCATTGGCGCACAGGGTAGTGAATCATAGACTCTGTATCGGGTTAAAGCCATACGACAAATACAAAGTTTTATGATCCTCTCACACGGCTTCAGATGCAAGAGTGCGAGCTTTCAATGCAGGGGCACGCTTCGGCTTCCTCTGAGAAATGACCAGTTATGTTTCATCGTTCCGTTATTCTGGTGACTTTTGGCCATATAAACGCACTTATTACAATGTGGAAATGGGCAATGAAACATTCCTTTATCCAATATATTATCCACCCCAAAACTCAGTACCACACTATGGACAACTAATGGACATTCCTTATCAGTTACACCGACAGAAACTGGCATATCATGTTCCACCTTCAAGTTCAAAGGTCCATTACATCTTTTTTTTGTTTTTTCTCTTTGTACTACTTGGATGTTCGTAGTACCATTACCTTGGATGATGAATTAATAAATTCCGTTGAAGCCATCTATTAGTTTTATAACTTTTGGGGCAGTTCTCCATGGGACATATGAATGAACATCTACCTCTCTGTGCCGTCGGTGTTATGGGCAGATGCACATTCTTAATATGTCATGTGAGTTCCTTCTGCTCAGAAAATTTTTTAAAGCAAGAAGGGAATGTGTAAGCTAATGTTTTGATGCGCGGCTGAAGCATTTTCGGATATTTTTTCTCGTGCTCGACTACCTCTTTCAGTTGCTCAGATATGGTTCCTTTGATCAGGTGTTTAAATTCCTCATCGTTGTCGAGAAGCCCTCTTTCGTTTAGACTTTTCCTGTATTCTGCCAAATATGCCGGATCGTTGAATATCCGTTGAACATCGTGAGCAATGCGCTCTCTCATCAGTTGCTTTTTACCGCCGCTGATTCTGTGATTTTTTGAGGCGATCTCAAAGTTTAGAACTTTTCGAACCTCAGTTACACCCTTCAGTGAATTGTATTCATAGAATACTATGCATCTTTTGGCTAGAATCACTCTTACCTGAGTCAGTCCAATCGTCATGTCCTTATTCGGGATCATGTCGAGTTTAATCTTCTTAAGAGCTGTTCTTGTGCAGCAATTATGAAAGGCTTGTAACCGTGCAACGTCCTTCTCAGGCGTTGCACAACACTCACTACCATAATATACTAGAGGGAAAATAATAGTCTCAATCATTTTTTTCTTCAATACTATTGGGACGCAGTTACTCTGAAATGCAGGTAGCGATTCTTTAAGCTTCCGCATTCCATTTCGTATTCATTGACTAATATCCTGGTTGCAGCAACCACTAGTGGCCAATATATTTCCGAGATAACAGAATTCTTTCACCAATTCTATGACCTTCTCGCCACAACTAATAAAAGAACACTAATATGGTTTTCCACACATTTATTTTCATAACAATATGAATTGCCTTTTGGACAATTCTCTGTAAAGCTTTCGTAACTTGACATTCAGCTGAATTGATACAATTTTTGTAAAAGTATCGTCAAGAAACAATTATTCAAACGAATTTTCATTTTAAATTATTTTCAGATTTTATATTCAAAATTCTATTTTTATAATTTCGTAAATAATTTTATCTAAAAATAATTTAATTTTAAAATGATTTGATTTAAAGAAAAAGATTTATTTCATCAATTTTAAAATAAGTTAAAAATTATTTACTTTATCAAAATTTTTATTATTGAAATTTTAAAAGATTTAATATTACTCGAATAAGTCGGAATTTCACCCGATAAACTTTTATTTTTACGATAGAAATCCGTGATCTTTGAATCTTCGATATCTTTTCCAATGTGAATGCTGTTAAAATAATTGCCAAATTAGTTTATTTAAACAACTATAATTTAAGTGTCTTTAATGTATTTTAATTAAATTTAACTTCTGTTACATCAACATACTTTCAAACATACGACGCATACCAAACTTTCCTTATAAATATTTTAAAAGTTTTTAAATACATTATTTTGTAATTAAAATGCAAACTATTCTCCAACAACTATTCATCACGAACACCCAAATACCAATTTTCCATGTGAGTGGGAGAAGCACATTTCTATTCTACAAAAATGTGCATATTTTTATCCAACAAAATTATTTAAAAATTAAAAATATAATTTACTGATTTGAAATTTGGCAAATAATTATAATATTTATTAATTTTTCTTTAGCATAAAATGTATGTAGGAAATATATATAATTTTGAGAGAAGTTGGAAAATCATCGAAAGTCATAGGAAAATATTTTCCAGAGATTCCTATCGTTTTCGTTGCTAAATCAAAGTATTTCTCGGCGAGAATTCTGACAGAATGTTTAATACGAAATGTCAGAGATAGTAGAGCTTGATAAAGTGTCCAGCCCGAACAGTTATGGGGGGCCAACAACCTGTCAAACCAAATCCAAAGAAGAATTATAAAAAAATCAACAATTTTTAAAAATAATTTCCTGTTTTTTAAACATTTTTTTATTATAAAAACAACTTTCTATCAGTTTAAAAATATAAATTTCGATCACAAAAAAACCCACCAATGAATAGCAAATGTCTTATAAATATATACATATACATATCAATATATAAACGTATATATTTCCATATAAAACTGTCTAACGAACCGGCTTGATATTTTAATAATTAAGAGGTAATACACAGCTAAACATTTGGTTTACTAAGTTTCCTACTGAGATTTACAGGTAAAAGTTTCCTCTAAACACTCCTTATATCATAACGAATAGATTCATTTTTTTTTCGTTCTACAGAATTCAACAGCAATTGCAGAAATCGGTAAGGTGAATTTTTTTAAATTAAGAAAAAGAGATTTTTTTAACGCTTCACTGAGTCGGTTGAATAAAATTGATTAGGAAGTGGATTATCCAGTAGGAAGCTGATGCACCGATAAGTTGGCGTGCTTCGTATCCCGATTCGTCAATTGATATCAGCAGATTCGTCACGATCATTCTTTAGATTTGGTGTTCTCTTTTCTTTTATTCGGCTATGCTGAGAATTGTTGAGACAATATTGTTTGTTCTTCTACAACTCACATCCTTCGCTATTCCTGGGTCCATTCAAAAGCATTGGTGAGTGAAGATTTTCCTTCGTTCTTGTCATTCTTTTTTATCGTTTTCTTTTATGATTGTTTGTATTTCAAGGATCGTTAAAACTCTCCCAATCACTTTCAATAACCCTTTCCAAACGAATGATATTAAACAAATATGTTCGATGATTTCTGAAGAGTCGTCGAAAGAAAAGAATCTTTGCTTAACGTATCCTAATATGATGTTGTCGATTGTTTATGGGGCAAAACTCGGTTTAGTCGAATGTGCCCAACAGTTCAAATACGAAAGATGGAATTGTACGTTCAACCAGTCCCACCCGGACGCTATGACCCACAATTTACACGAAATGGCCAACAGAGGTGACGATTATTTTTATTATTTAAAAATATAAATAATTTCTAAAAAATTTGAAAACAGTAGCAATTTATAATCTTGATTAAAAACTGAACGCCATTTTTCAAAATTGATTGTAATTAATTTTGGCGGATTACCCGCCATCTTCAGACTAATTAATAAGATCCATGGATCCAAAAAGTAATATTCAAGCTTTAGACTCAACTTCTCTGTTAAACATTTTCAAATAGAGCCTTTATTACACAATTGATTGTGTAATCCTCATTCTCATACATAAGCTGCAAAAACTAATGTTTATTTAGTCTGAAGATGACATTGGGCAATCCGCCGAAATTAATTACAATAAATTTTGAAAAATAGCGTTCAGTTTTTAAATTCTAAAGAATATAATTTATTTATTTATAAAATTTTCTGTTTTCTTTCTTTTCGAAAATTATTTATCATTTTTTGTTGAACATTTTTTTTATGTTTTTCTTTTCTTTGGTAAAATTCCATCGATGTTTATTTTGCGAAATTATATCAACAAAATGTGTTCATTAAACAACAATAATAAATCATTTCTACGAATTTTTCCATCTGAAAAATCAACTTAAAAAAATAAATTAGAAAAAAATTATTTTATTGATTTTAAAATATAAATTATTTTTTTTCTATAAAAAGTTATTGAAAAAATAATATTTATTAAATTATTTTATTAATTTAATAAATGAAATAATAATAAATTAAAATAAGCACATGATTAGTTGGAAGTTTATCTTTTCCTGTGGAAGATGAAATCGTACATAAATGGCGTACCAAAGTCGTATTCCTGGAATGCTTACATAAAATAACTCAGAAAAGCATATTAGCAAGATTGGTTACGTCAATATTTGAATTCGTTATAAGCACGTTGATATTGTTTCCTGAATGATGGGGCGAATCAAAGAACATGATGAACGGCTCGACCTGATCCGTTACGGATTTTATTATAACCGATATGATGATCGATTGATGTGATCGCTGGGTCGATCGCTCCATCTATGATACGTCGTCATTTACGACATGCTCGAGCAATACATTGTTCATTTCAATGAAAATGTTTATTTCTTGAAAAAAAGAAACTCATTCAACAACCATAATTTTATTTATGTAAACCAGTTAAACAAAACCATTATGTTAAAATAGTGTCGTAAAAGGTCAATAGTAATAATAAAAATTGAAAAGATTTTCCTGGTAAAATACAGACCAAAAACTTAAAATAGAAAAATTGCACGAGTTTTTTTATTAATTAATATCACAAATATGTTTTTTCTTTAATTTGAGATTTTCTTAGAATTCGGTTTTGGTTTTTCGTTGAATAGATTGATTGATAAATTGATTGATGAATTGTTGATTGATTTTTTTTTATTTTGTTGCGAAGTGACAACGAACGCAACAAAGCACAATAATAATCTTTATTATGAATTCCTTACAATCAAATATAAAATTCACGGTGTAATATGAAAATAATAATGTTTTACCATTCTTAAATCTGTTGATAGAAAGAGCAACTACAACCCCTAACAGTTTTTGTTAACCCAAATATAAAAGAAATATGAAAAAAGGTTTGATCTATAGATCTTGGATGCTATCGTTTACGTACGCTAAGTGTAATGAAGGTGTAATGAAGATGAACGCAATAAGTTAATGAATTTGCTTTATAAAAAAAGATATTCCAAACCTATATTTGAAAAATTAACTTGTGAACCTATCCATAAATTAATTAAATCGGAAAATGAAAACAAAAATTAAATACAATAATTAGCGACAAAAATAAAAATCAAAGAGATAATAATAATTATGATAATATTGGTTTTGTTTTGACTGTTCACGACTTTGAGCGTTTCAGAAAATTCAAAACCTCTATTATGAAACATGATTAAAATAATTTATTAAATATTAAAAATTGTATCTAGATCATCTAAGATAGGAAGTTTGTTAAGTGGGATTCCCATCTCTTTCGAATGCTTTTGAGCTTCTAGGCTCTTTAGAGGGTCCACCCAAACTTAAGAATCACTAGCAGCCCCCGATAGGCCTACTATGGGTTCGGATAGTTTCGGTCTCCGAGATCTTTTCGGCTTCCCTGTGAGAAACGACCACCCATGCGTTGTATATCCATGGTTCTGCATACCTTTGGCTGTATTCGTGGACTTCGTACAGCCGCGAAAGGGACATCTGAACTCCCCTCTTGCAGTTAGATCTGCAATCCTAAAAGTCAGATGTGTTTCTTCAGTACCTATCGCTTCTTCCACAGCCGTCGAGATAGTCGGCGGGTCCGTCACGGATTGAATCTGGTTGCCTGGAATGTTGAGGTTTCCTACGACTCTTTCTTCTGTGGTTGTACTGGTTGGCGCTGGTGTCATTGTCGGTTCTCCAATTTCTTCTGTCTCCTCCAATTTATGATCCCGGTAGAAGTGCCTTGTCAGCCACCCCTTTGTTTTGTACGACTTTTTACATCGTGTACATGGGAATGGCAATTGCTGTTGTTGTGTCTCATTGAGCTGATCAGGATTAGCGGATGCGGTCACCGCGTGGTCCCTTTTTATGTGTCTGTTCAGCTTCTTCGTTTTGGCAAACTCCTTGTAGCATCTTTCTACTGGACATTGGTGAAGTTTGTCTCTCTCGTTGATCAGCTTCTGTAGAGTTGTTCTTGTCCTATTAAGTCTTCCTGATTGAATTAAGGGAGTTTATGTATGTTTCCCTTGATATAGTAGGATCTCTCTGAATGATGCGGTTAATGAAATCTCCATACACCGCATCATCCCCAAATAGCCACTGTATGTCCACTCAAAGACATTTCGAAATTGATTGCTTCTTTCTCCTACTGATCTTTTTCTCCATTTGTATTTCTCCCTTCCAGATTCGTTTGATTGTCTCGTACTCCTCTGAAGTTTCCGTTTTACTGTGGAAAGTAAGCCTTTTACTCGCGATAATATCCATGGGATGCGGGATTTCAATGTCCAGGATGTACATATGTATCTTTTCAATCTTGTGTTTCTTCCTAACTATGCGCGTGCATAGGTTATGAAGGGCATGCAATTTCTTAATGTTCTTGTCCGCAGTTCTCCAGCTTTCACAGCCGTAGTAGTCTATGGAGAATATGCATGCGTTGATTACTTTCTGCTTATACCTCATACTCAGTTTGGAGCTCTTCAGCACTGGTCTTAGGTCCCGGATCTTCTGGGTTTCTTTCTTAATTCTTTCTTTCACTTCCGCGTCCACATTTCCTGCTGAAGAGATCATGGATCCAAGGTAACAAAAGCTAGAGACCCACTGAATACCGGCCTCAAGCTGGTGTCCAGTAGTAAGGATCCGAGTATCTCCGTTTAGGTTCAAAACTTTGGTTTTACCGATGTTAAATTTGAGACCTAAATCTAAAAAGGATGTATTTAAAATGTTTAAATTATTTATCAAGTTGTTCCAATCCGTGTCGATGAGGCAGAGATCGTCAGCATAATCTAGTCTGTTGATCTCAAGGAAGCTTCCATCTTCATGTTTCATCATCACTCCTCCAGAGAAACCGTTCAATATTGCTCTTTTCACAACCGTGTCGAATACAATATTGAACAGGAGAGGCCCTAAAACACAACCTTGACGCACTCCTTTATCCATGTTGAAGGTTTCATCACCTATAGAACCCTCGAATCCCTCATGGAAAGCTTTGATGATCTCTAACATTCTCCCCCTTATCCCTAGTCTCTTTAAATAGCTCTAGAGAGACTCCAGGGGAACACTGTTGAATGCTTTCTCCAAGTCGATAAAGATTACATACATATTAATGTCCTTATATGGCGCTTCCTCCTGCAGTTTCCTCAAGATACTTATAGCCAAATGAGTTCCTCTTCCCGGCCGGAATCCATAATGCCGCTCGTCCAGTATCGCTTCAGTGATCGAAGTGATTCGGTTCGCGATGATTCTGACTAGAATCTTTCCTCCTACATCTAAAAGAAAAATGCCTCAGTAGTTATTTGGATCTTTTTGAGAGCCTTTCCCTTTGAAAAGAACCACCACTTTAGCCTCTCTCCAACTAGGTGGGATTGCATCTAATCCGTTCCATATGTTTCTAAAGCACTCCTCCAGTAGGGTTAGTTTTTTCACACCCCCCCACTTATAGATTTCAGGGATCAATCCATCAGATCCCGCGGCTATCCCACTCTTCAACTGCTTCACAGCCTCGGCTATTTCTTCTCTCGTCGGGGGAGAATTCAAATCTTCGAGATTTAGAGTGTCTCTTCCATTTCTTCTGCTCTAATGGGGCCCTAAAAGATTATTGAAGTCATTGGTCACCTGCTTGTTACAAATAGGGTTCGAGGGAGTACACAGAGTGTTCTCCTTCGATTGTGATTTACAGAGGATACGTAGTTCCCTAGTGAACCTCTTCAGTTTTCCTTCTCCGTCATGTTGAATATCTTCTCGATTTGGTCACCTAAAGCCTCGACTCTTTCACGTTTCCATCTTCTGATATTCTTCTAGATAATTATTCTGCTGGATTTCCACTTAGAAAAACTGTCGTTCCTATTCTATTCCTCACAAACTCAGTACGTCTTGCCCATTTTTCTCCAATAAGTATCTTTAACTCCTCTAGGTGACCATGTAGCCACTTTTGATTCCGGGGAGTTCACTTTGATCTTGCGATTGCTCGTCGGACCACATCGAAGATCTTTTAATCGGGTGACTTCCAATTGGTACCTGAAAATTGAACATGTGGAAATGTTTCGATTATCGCTTATTTTTTCCTCATGATTGCTTCTCGATCTGGCATTTTGTGTTTGCACGTGTTTCTGTCGTTTCTTAGCCTCTTCGGTCTTTTTCCTTCTTCTCTAACTCTGGCAGCTATAACTACCATATCGTGGTCAGAACCACAGTCAAATCCTGGGTAGCTTGGGATGTCCGTGTATCTATTAGCTCGATTTCTTTCAATAAGAAAGAGATCAAGTAATGACCTCCTAGATGTTGCTGGGTGAATCCAGTTAGTTCTCTGGCTAAGATTTTTCCTGTAAAAGGTGTTTTCAACATCCAGTTCACATGATATCGCCATCTCGGTAAATAGCTCTCTGTTCTCCAACGTCTTCACTCCAGTGGCGTAGATACCTATTTGTACTCTTCAGTGCTCTTCAACCTACAATTAAAGTCTCCTCCAATTAGTAGTTCCATTTTCTTTTCTCTAGCGAATTTCTTCTCCTTCTCGATCTCCTCCTGCAGCTTCTGATAAAAATTCTCTTTTTCCTCATGTGTATACCCGCAGTCCGTCGGGGCATACACTCCGATTAGTATAATTGATTTCCTGAGGTACCTGCAAATAAAAAGCCGATCATTAATTGGTCTAAAATCCAGTTTGGTCGAGTCATCTTCTCTGATCATCAGCGCAACTCCTCTATCTCTTCGTGTTCCAATTGCACAGCCCCTGTGGAGAATTCGCCATCCGTCGTATTCAGTAGTTTCATTTCCCCAGCAGTGCGTTTTGGTCAGGATATGCGCCTCTATTTTTGCTTTTTTAGAGCCTCATTTATTGAAAGTATTTTCTCGTCGTTTAGTCGTCGCACATTCCAGGTTCCCACCTTCAATCCTCCGCGTTTGGTCCCTGTGTCGCCGGAATCGATAGGGAGCTTAATGACTTTGGGTCGTTCCAGACCCCTTGTTTGGGTTTTGAAAGCATTCTACATATCCACAGACAGGATTGCTAGCCCTGTAAGTTTCGTTACAACATTCGCCTAGAGACGGACTTTGACCCATCTAGTTTCCCAGGATCTACCACGGTGAGGAGGGTAATACAGATCCCAAGTTTGTTAAAGGATTGTTAAGTAGTAAATCTATCGCTTCAACTGGTTAATGTTCTAATTTAGTTTATCAATATAAATGTTATGGATGTGTTCACAATTGGATAAATACTGGGAGAGGGTAATGTGTGAGCATTGACGGTCAAATAATTTAATCCTAAAATCAATGTGTAAACACCATCAACTCTTCAAACTTGAAAGTATTTTCATAATTTATAAGTTACATAATGATTTTATAAACATTGCTTTGATATATAAACGAGAATATTGTTACTTTAGTCTGATGATGATGTCCATGAAAATTGATTACAATATATTATGACAAACGTTTTTTGACTTAAAAAATAATTTATCATTTTTAAATAAAATTATAATACTTTTCCTTTTTTTAATTTAAGTTTAAATGGTGGAAATATTATTCAAATTATTTGATTTTAAATCATTGAAAAATTAGAAATAATAATCAACCATATCGATTTGATATTTTGTAAATCTATTTTAAGTTTGAAATTATTTAAATCTCGATCAGCAAAATAAAAATTAAATAACTCTTCATAATTTGGATTTTATGTTTTTTTCCAAAGAAACAGTCAATGTCTGGTAGACTGAGTAATGTCTCTTCCTTGAGGCAGGATGGGATAGCGATTGCAGGACCGCACAGTCAGAAGGTTTCAGTTTACAATCTTATACCTTTGACACATTTCTTTTGGGGAAGAACTCCGGAATCCTTTAAAGACATTTAAAATCCCAGACGTTTTGAGAAATGAGAAAAATTAATTAAATAAAATATTAATCATTTCATATGGAAATTAATTAATTTACGCTCATTTCTTCCAAAATTAATCGACTGTAAAAGTCAAATTATTTTTGATAGTCTGAGTCTATTTTTTCCAAATTTCATATAATAATCTATTCAAAATTAAATTTATATATAAAAAGAATACATTCTTTTTTCTTTCCACTTTTAATGACGAAAATAATTCATTCAAATATTCGATTTAGTTTTATTAATTAATTTTTGAAAAAGAAATTGAACAATTTTTCCATTTCAATTGGAAAAATGAAATAATTTTTGATTTTTTAGAAAAATTTATTTGAAATAATTGTTTAATTAATTAATAATTTAAATATTGAAGAATACAAATACAGGTCTGTTCAGAAAGTCTTGACTGGTTTATAGACAAGTGAAAGATAAGCATTTATTGTTATTTTCATCATCATCGCTAATGTGTTCAAAGTATTGACCATTGTAAGCCACGCACATCTCCAACCGTTCTGGCAGTTTTCTAGTTCTTTTGGTGAAGAAACTACGAGATTTCTTTTCAATCTAACGCTCCAAAACCATTTGAACTTCCTCCGCGGAGTTTTAATTTCGTCCTCGGAGGGCGGTTTTCACAGGGGAGAATATATAAACATTAGAGGGAGCGGAGTCAGGTGAGTATAGTGAATGGGGCAATACACTTAACCCGATTTCTTGAAGCTTATTTACTGTTTTGTTGGCTGTGTGGGGTCTGGCATTATCATAAAAGTAAGTAATTTGTTGAGCTCCTCCTCCCATAAGCCGCCTCCGCTTTTGTTGTATTGTAGTAAAAATATGATCCAGCTGTTGACAGTAGGTATCCTCAGTAATTGTCTGTCCATGCGGGAGAACTGCCATTAGCAATACGCCTTTTCAGTCCCAAAATACTGAAATCATGTGCTTTCGGGTGTAAGCACAGGACGAACTTCAACTGGTGGTTTGTCTCCTTCTCCTCGTCAAGAACGATGATGTTGTAAGCCTCCATTGTCCCAATATATCTAGGATTCCTTCATAGTTATCAATTGTTCAAGAAAATCAAAAGCCGATTGCTTTGCTAACAGTTCATTGATTATTCTTTCTCTATTAGCCATTAGTTCAGGCGACAGTAGATGTGGGAACCATCGATTACACAGTACCTTTTACCCATCTGAATGAGATGATTTCTAACTGTCGTCGGGGAAATTGCCAACTCAAATGCTATGGAGCATGTTCTATGGACATGTGCTGTGTTTGTCCAAATCCAACTGTTACAATATAGCGTCATCAATGTTCATTGACGAACTTCCAGAGCGATGTATATCTTCAACATTAAAATCGCCGTTGTTAAACTGTGTTACCCATCGACGGCAAGTGCTTTCACGAACAGCACCTCTTCCAAGTGCTGCATTCAACTCTTTACATATAGCGGGAGGATTCAAATTACGTTTCCAGCAGTAATATATCATCATTCGAATATCACGTTGACTCAAATTCATTTTAACACAAAGAAAATACAACTTTCACACAATATTGCAAAATAATATTTATTTTTTAAACAATTTGTTAACTGATATTTTGAAATTAGTTTTCCTACAATAGGAAAAATTGATTATTTTGAAATTATATTTTATAAAATCATTCACATATGTATATGTTGCCTATACTATAAATATCTTAGACATTTATCAATTCTTTAACTAAAAAACCATCGGTCAAACGTTCTGAACAGACCTGTATTGTTAGGTCGTGAAATAATCATTCAAAAATTGTGTAATATCATATACCATAAGAGACCCCAAAATAGTGACTTGTATCTGGGTATTAGATTGAATGTCATACTTTTTTATGTACTTAAATAAATTATGTGGCAGGCTGTACTAGAAGATAAAGGACCAAGTTGGAGTAAAAACTAGTTCATATCAGTGACTTCATTATTGAAATTTGAGATTTTCAAAGTTATTCCAACATTTAAAACTTTTCATTACGAAGTATAAAACTTTTTAATAAAAAAACCTCATAAATTTTTAAGTGAGGTAGATAATCGTAAAAATCTTATTAGTTATTCAAGAAAAAGGCAGGACTTTGAAAACACTTGCAATTGTCGAAGTAATAAGAGATAAGGCCAAAGCTCTGAAAACAAACAAAATGGTTGCTGAGGAAAACTATCTATCGATATCTTGTGCAGTATCTGTTGCAAAAAAATATCAATTGGTTTGGTAGTCGAAGAAATTATAAAAAGGAAAGGAAGAAAAGTATCAGAGAATACTATAATTGATGGCCACATCATTTCAATAGAAAAATTACAATGACCTTACTCAAATAGATATACCATAGATTCTTTATAAAGAAAGCACAAGTTGAAGAAAATTTTAAACTCAACAAAAAAAGTTATAAATACTTCAAGAAAAAGGAAACAAAAGAAATTTCGCAAGAAGACCTCAGTTAAAACGGCATTATAGAAGGTAGGTTATCCAATTCTAATAAAAATATTGTGTTTTGGGATAAGACTGGTTTTAATCTTCATTATTCTCAAAATTTGCGCTACTAATTTGTAAGTTCTAACGCAATTATTGTTGTGAAAGCACATTAAAGTAGACATGAGTCTTCCTTGTGTCATGATGATAAATTCAAACTATTCATAACAGAGTTTCTATTGTAATACTTTCAGTATTATTCATATAATATCCTTGTGATGGGCAATTGTAAACTTCATTTTAGGGTGTATGTATTGAGACTGTCAAATGAAAGAAGTATATGTTAAGCGTTTCTTACAACGTACTCTCCAAAATTTAATTTAATAGAAAAATTATTTAGTAGTGCTATAAGATAATATACAAAGTCAATTCTAGTAAAATTTATTAATGCACAATATTTTTAATTTTCACGCGAATTCTGACAATATTTAAACAAAATTTTGTTTGTTTATAAAATCGCATTTCTTCAATATAAATTTCTTTATATTTCTTCAATATTTCTTCAATATCCAGCATTTCTTCAATATTCGGCATAGGAAATGCCGGTCTCTCTGTAATTTGATTTAATTGTCGGAAATCCAAGCATAGTCGAATGTCTTTCTTTTCTTTCTTCCAAACGCACACCATGGGCGTATTCCATGGGGAGTTAGACTTCCTAATAATTCCATGCTTTTCGAGGTTTGAGATTACTTCATCGATTTTCTATACTAAATGCATTGGTCTAGGATTAATCATAATTGGTGGACCTTTAGTTAATATCTTATGTTCTAGTATTTTAGTGCAACCTATGTCCCACTGATTGGCCGTAAAAAACATTTTTATGTTTTTCCAAAATTTTATATAAATTTGAATTTCTCTTAACATTAAATATTTTAACAGCATGGCTAAATCTCTCACTCTCAGATGCCTGTGGTGCAATATTTACCTCCAAGTTACAAACATAATTATTCTCGATATTTTCAAAATCATCTGTGTTTAGCTTACTATAATTGTCAGCTTTTATTAATTTAATTTTAAATTTATTTAATAGGTTCATTCCGGCAATTAATTTAGGGGACAATCTATCGGCTACATAAAATTCAATATCTTCTTGTCGATTATCAATTTGCACGAGTAGTGTAACTTTTCCATAAATTTTCAATGAACTGTCATTAGCACAAAATATTTTATCGTCTGACACATTTATTCTAATATTCTTAAATNTATCTATGATACTTTTATCTACCACGTTTATACGAGCCCCTGTATCTAATAAACAATTAATCAATACTTGATTTAATTTCATCTTTAAGCTGGGTCGGCCGTTCATCTCATTATATACAATATTATACTGATTAATTTCAGGTTGTGAGATAACATTAACATTTTTAAATTCATTTAATAAATATATTTTATTATCAGTATTTACAGCTGCATAATCATACTTATATTCAATATTATTATTGTATATCAATTATTGTAATTAAAAAACTTGCATTCAATTTTACAAACGTTATGATCATTACGAAAATTATTTTTGTTTTTACAAAAATTACTATTTAAAAAATTATGAGTATATTTACAAAAACTATTTACATTTAATTGTGGTTCAAAAACATTCTTAAATTTTTCTAGTTGATGGCTCCAATCACCTCTCCTACTGGTGGAGCCCGCTCTTTTGAATATTTCCTTGGCATCTCATCAATCTCTTCCTGATCTGACTGGATTGACTCTTCATATATAGCTGCAACTCGATTATTTCTTTGACCAAAGCTAGTCTCTTCTCGTCGTCTTTCTCTCGATTCCCCGAAACTGGTTTCTTCTCGTCGTCTTTCTCTTGATTGATCAAAACTGGTCACTTCTCGTCGTTTTCCTCTGCACTGGAATCGCAAATTTCCACGCTTTTTACAGTAAGAGCACGAGACTTTCGGACATTCATTCCTCACATGTCCTTCTTCTTTACACGCGAAACAACAAACTCCTCTCTTCTGAGGGCAGTTCCTTCGAATGTACCCTTTCGCGTTGCATCCGTAGCAAATGATGTCTCTTCTATCGACTGTGAATCTCGATTGTGATTATTGCTGATCGAAGTTTCTTCTATTTTCTGTATGGCGTTGTACTGAGTTGTTTTGAAAATTTCTTTTTCTTTTAATCATATGTGCAAACGTTTCCTTTCGATTTACTGCAGCGACATCATTTTCTTCTAGAAAAAAATCCATCTTTTTAATAATATCTTTAATTTCGCCTGTTGAAGTCGTATCTCGTTTCTTCAATTCTTTTTTCGTGTCGTTATTTTTGACGCAATGCACCAGGAAGTAAGAAGTTAATTCTGCTTTATTCCATCGATGAGTGAGTAATTTGTCTACCATATTTTCGATCTTTTGGAAAAAAACAGGAGCCGCATCCCTTCCCTTTTCGTAGTTGTAGAGATTCTTAAAATCTTGGATGAGAGATGATGGTCTCTGGAAAGCCAATTTTATTCGTTCTTCGAATTTGGTGATCTTCACATCCACTGCTTCGTAGACAGGAATCAGTTCTTTAGCAAAGAATCCTTTAACGACGATGCTCTGGACATCACCCTCGATTTTGGCAATTTCGAAGAATCGGCGGCAGTCATTGATGAACTCTGTCAAATCTTGTTCTCCATTATAGATTTCTGAGACCATATGATTCATGAGGTTTGCGTAGGTCGCCATATAAGATAATATACAACGTCAATTCTAGTAAAATTTATTAATGCACAATATTTTTAATTTTCACGCGAATTCTGACAATATTTAAGCAAAATTTTGTTTATTTATAAAATCGCATTTCTAAAATAGGAGAGTTAAATATATGAATGTTTTTGAACCATGATTAATTAAATTTTATTATAAGTTATTTACATTTATTATTGTTGTATCTCCGCAGAGGTTCTTAATTTGATAGCTTCAAACACCTTGCTATATCCTCCTTCTCCGAGTACTTTAAGGCATTTGTAATTTTGAAAGCATAAGCTCGATACTTCTGTCAGCCTTGATGAATTAAGGAAACTAATTGCGTCAGATTCATTCTCATAACTGTGACCGTCTTCATGAAAATCACCAAAAATTGTTTGGTCAATGTCAGAATTGCTAGAATTAGACATCGCTTTA
>MQRK01252845.1:0-12359 GCA_001938485.1 Girardia tigrina | reverse complement strand
AAAATTATCAATTTAGAACGATGTCGAATGACGAGAGTTTTGCTGAGAGTTGTCCAAAAGACAATTCTGATTGTAATGAAAATAAAAGTTTGAAAAGCCATGTTGGTATTCTTAATAATTATAAAACTTTAAATGGTTGTTTTATTTTTAAAAAAAATCAGCTGTGTTAAAAAATGAATTATTTACAAATAATTTTAAATTTACAACATTTTCATATAGCTTTAATATTTTAAAAATTATCTGTTTTAAAAATTCCATTTTTAGCAAATAAAATTTCATTAATTTATTTATTTCATTAATTTAATACAAATCCTCACCATTGTAATTGACTATTCGAAAATAATTAAAATAATAATAACGAAATGATAATAATCTTTTAAGTTTAAATTTTTGAAATTAGTAATAATTCAAATTTAATATTTTTAAAAATAAAATAGAAAATAATTTAATTGGATATAAAATAAACTAATGAAATATTTTAATTAAAAGACATTTCTATAAGTTTTAAAAAATTTAAAGTACATTCTTATAATATATTTGTGTCTGGGAAGTTTTATATTATGAAATTAAAATTAGATTCATTTTATACAATTTGATAAAATATTTGTATTATTTCGAATTCTCAAAAAAATAGTGAAAATTATTAAATTTTAATAAATCGTTTTGGAAATAAATATTTTTGAAAGATTTAGAAAAATTGTTCAAATAATCATTATTACAAAGACATAATTAAAACCAATTAGAATGATGTCAAATTGAACGATCGTCCGAGAGCTGTGATGACTCTAAATGTGATAATAATAAATGTTCAAATAAAAATTATTTCAATGCTCTTAAATAAAGACCAATGGATCCTTTTGGATATTAGATATTTTAATTATTTAAAATATTTAATATATGCTTTTTTGATAAATATTTTGTTTAAATATTATTAATTAAACAGTGTTTTGAAAATAAACTTTTCGATTGTTACAGATCATATGATTAATTGATGACATAAATTCTTTTTCGACATTAAATTTATCGAAGAAGACCATAAAAGTAAAAAAACAACCAACATTATTTCAGATTCCATTTAGCCTAGGAGAAACAGCACTTAAGATTAAATTTATTTAAAATTGAAGTGTATAAATTTAAACGAGATTTCCTTTCTCGTCGACTCCCCATTAGAAAATCTTTTGTCTTTTGAATCTTGAAGTAATCTTTAAATTTTTAAAGTGTCTGTTTGAAAGGTTAGAAAGGGAGCCCTTACTTATTGTAAAACTTGATACTTTGATACTTCATAACTTAGAAAGAATAAATGATCAGAACATAAAAGACTCTTCAAATACGAAGCTTAACAAAACTGATCGTCGTAACAGGGGGACTCAAAATAAATTGATTTGCTTGACCATACACAAATCTCTTACAGATAATCCATCAAATTGAGTCTTTGATTTCTTTTTTTGAAATTTTTATGAAAGGAAAAGAGAGATCAAATCAGATGAGTTTCGACTAACTATTTATATGGTAAAATATTAGAGCGAGGAAGAATCGTTAAAATATTTATTGCTAAAAATATAATTAAAGTGAAAATGTTAATGTAAATTGTTAAGATTTGGAATGAAGATTGGAACGATATTTCTCGACAATTACGATCAAAAAGTCCACAACGCACAAGTGTTAATGAACCTTCATAACAATCGAGTTGGACGACGGGTAAGACTTGATTCAAATTAAAAAATAATCTATTATTTATTTCTTGATATTTTAGGTCGTCTGGAAAACTCGACTCAAAAAATGTAAATGTCACGGCGTCAGTGGAGCTTGCTCTTTGAGAACGTGTTGGCAACGTATGAATGATTTCCGAAGAATCGGTGACATGTTAAAGAAACTCTACACAAAACCACAAAAGGTGACCTACAATTCTGTTCAAAAATCACTCACCTTCAGTCGCAACCAATTCAGAAAACCTTCAAAAAAGAGACTTGTTTACATTGATAAATCACAGAATTATTGTACTCAAGATCAATCTATTGGTATTCAATTAATGTTCAATAATATTTATCCCCAAGAAATTTTTAAAATATGCTTTTTTTATATTTTGAGACATTAACACATTATTTTATGGTCATTTGCAACATTTTGTCAGCTAATTACAATATCTAAATAATATGAGTAATATTAAATTAATTACTGAAAAATTACATAAAATAAAATTAATAAGAAATTAAAAAATATTAAAATTTATTGTTGCATACAGGGTTCGGCAGCACAATTGGTTAGGAGACATTTAAAAATCCAGCACAATTTTTCATAGAAATAGAAATGGCTTTTGAAATCATCAAATTAGAAAGTTAGCCCGTGATTTCGCAATTTTGATCATATTTCATTTTTGTGAGGAATATTTTGAATGTTTGATGTTTTGTGTTCGAATGTTGTATGTTGATTTGGGATTGTGTCTTTCCTAATCAGATGGATGATTAATATTTTAATTCTGGTCTCCGATGGAGGCGTGGGTTCAAATCCCACTTCTGACACCATTTTGAAGTGACCTGTGTCACCGATATCGATCGCGTGAATTATCGCGTCCGTCCCGGTCAAATGTGTTGCCCACAGACTCCGATTGCATTTCGGATCGGGAAATTCCGAATACATCGGCAGGGATCGTTCTCTGGACTGGTCGACATTGAGACATCGGGGATCGTATTGCGCCGTTGCCAAGTACGAGTAGTCACCTGTTGTGGCGACGATTCGCGATTGCGCGATCAGATATCTTCGATAATCGGGATCGACGGATTCCCGTTCGAATTCCATCGGCAAACGACCGATAACAAATCGATAAAACCAAGGTCGATGATCCTGTTTTCCGAGAATTTATTCTCTGGCATTTTTACATTTACCAAAACTAGGCGAAATGTCCAAATCGATCAATGTAATCGAAATAAAAAATCACAAACAATTTCAATCAATATATTTTTTCAATTCAAAAAATTTTCTGTACAACACCCATTATTCAAACAATACCAAATTAAATTGTTCACAGTTTTTCGATAATTATTTTTTGATCAATTTTTAAAATTTTTAATTGAATTAAAAATTTTCTAATGTACGTCTGAATTTTTCTCAGCTCAAAAATTTCAGGGGTCGCTAATCCAATTAAGAAATTTTTTTCAAACTTAAAAATCAAAAAATTAAATTAAATATCACTTAAAAAAAACTCTTTAAATAAGTTTAAATAAAAAAATTTTAAAAAAGTTTTAAAATAAGTTTAAATAAGTTGAAATTTTAAATAAGTTTATTAATTTCATTTACAATTTTTAAATAAATAAATTGAAATGTTATTTTTTTAATAATTAATAGTCATTGAAATTTTAACCAATAAAATTTTGAATAAATATTTTAACAATTTATGTAATTCTCCATTCGCTCAAATAATAAGATGAAAGTCATTAATCCATTAGTTAGAATGCACTTGTACAAAGGCTTTGACAAAGATTGTCCTGAGGACAATCAAACTTGTTATGTTAATAAAAATATTAAAAGTCAAATTGGTCTTCTTAATAATTCATGATTTTCAAAAAACCATTTTCAATCGGGTACGGTGAAAGAAATTTTAAATCAAAGAAATTTTAAATATCAGAAGATGGAAACGTGAAAGAGTCGAGGTTCTAGGCGAACAAATCGAGAAGATACTAAATAATGATGGAGAAGGAAAACTGAAGGAGCTCACTACGGAACTACGTATCCTCTGTAAATCACAATCGAAGGAGAACACCCTGTGTACTCCCTCGAACCCTATTGGGAACAATGAGCTGACCAACCACTTCAATAATCTTTTTAGGGCCCCATTAGAGTAGAAGGAACGGACTGATATCGCTGGAGACACTCTAAATCTCGATGATTTGGATTCTTCTCCGACGAGAGAAGAAATAACAGAGGCAGTGCAGCAGTTGAAGAGTGGGACAGTCGCGGGATCTGATGGATTGATCCCTGAAATCTATAAGTGGGGGGGTTGTGAAAATACTAACCCTACTGGAGGAGTGCTTTAGGAACATATGGAACGGATTAGAGGCATTTCCCCCTAGTTGGAGAGAGGCCAAAGTGGTGGTTCTTTTCAAAGGGAAAGGCTCTCAAAAAGATCCAAATAACTACCGAGGCATTTTTCTTTTAGATGTAGGAGGAAAGATTCTAGTCAGAATCATCGAGAACCGAATCACTCCGATCACCAAAGCGATACTGGACGAGTGGCAGTATGGATTCCGGCCGGAAAGAGGAACTCAGTTGGCTATAAGTATCTTTAGGAAATTGCAGGAGGAAGCGTGATACAAGAACATTAATATATATGTTATCTTTATCGACTTGGAGAAGGCATTCGACAGTGTCCCCGGGAGTCTCTCTAGAGCTATTTAAAGAGACTAGGGATAAGGGGGAGAATGTTAGAGATCATCAAAGCTTTCCATGAGGGAAAGGTGATGAGGGTTCTATAGGTGATGAAACCTTCAACATGGATAAATGAGTGCGTCAAGGTTGTGTTTTAGGGCCTCTCCTGTTCAATATTGTATTCGACACGGTTGTAAAAAGAGCAATATTGAACGGTCTCTCTGGAGGAGTGATGATGAAACATGAAGATGGAAGCTTCCTTGAGATCAACAGACTAGATTATGCTGACGATCTCTGCCTCATCGACACGGACTGGAACAACTTGATAAATAATTTGAACATTTTAAATGCATCCTTTTTAGATTTAGGTCTCAAATTTAACATCGGTAAAACCAAAGTTTTGAACCTAAACGGAGATACTCGGATCCTTACTGCTGAGCTGAACAGAGCTGAACAGAGCTGAACAGACACATGAAAAGGGACCACGCGGTGTCCACTTCCGCTAAGCCTGATCAGCTCAATGAGATACAACAACAGCAATTGCCATTCCCATATACACGATGCAAAAAGTCGTACAAAACAAAGGGGTGGCTGAACAGGCACCTCTACCGGGATCATAAATTGGAGGAGACAAAAGAAATTGGAGAACCGACAATGACACCAGCGCCAACCAGTACAACCACAGAAGAAACAGTCGTAGAAAACCTCAACATTCCAGGCAACCAAATTCAATCCGTGACGGACCCCTCGACTATCTCGACGGCGGTGGAAGAAGCGATAGGTACTGAAGAAAAACATCTGACTTTTAGGATTGCAGATCTAACTGCAATTTTATTATAATTGGTTCACATTGAATATTATTGCTGATACTGATCTTTCCCTATAAATATATCCCTTTTAGATTAGACTATCGTTTGGATATATAGTGCATTCAATACTTTATTCTTTACTTAAAATATAACAAATTTCAGATGTCCCTTTCGCGGCTGTACGAAGTCCACGAATACAGCCAAAGGTATGCAGAACCATGGTTATACAACCCATGGGTGGTCGTTTCTCACAGGGAAGCCGAAAAGATCTCGGAGACCGAAACTATCCGACCCCGTAGGAGGCCTATCGGGGGGCTGTTAGTGATTCTTTAGTTTGGGTTGACCCTCTAAAGAGCATAGAGGCTCAATACCATTCGAAAAAGATCGGAGGCCCACAAATCAAAGTTAAAATGTGATATTATTCATTCGATGTCGTTTCTTTTATGAATTCTCGCATTATCTAGATTTAAACATACATGTTACATATGCTGTTCATTTCTTAGATATGTGCACCAATCACTAATATAATTTGACATATTTTAGAATTCTTTTTGTTTACATTATCCTGGTCCGTTAATTGTTAAATTTGCTCTCAATGAAATAGAATGACATATTACTGTAGGAATTCCTTCGATGGCTCCTGTTCCTAGTCTAGACTTTGCCATATATCTCTTCCAATAATAAAAATTCGTCGATATAAACAACCTTTAAAAAATCATTTTCAAAGTAATTATTATTATTATCATGTATGCATCTTCTTTTCCTGCCGAATCTTTTCGAGAGCATTAACTCTATTAAGCTCTATATTAGCGGTTTTCATTGAAATATTCATAACTCCTATAAACATCTATTAATATTCAAGAGATATGTTTAAATCATCTCCAAATTTCCTTATGAGATTGGTTTTGATTTCCTCCAAGGTAAATTGGGGGTTTAATGACACAATTTTTTTCAATCTCACAATTAACGTTCTCTGTACGAAAATTTCTCTTACTACCTTTTAGAAATAAATTGACCAAGTGTTCGTCTTCGTACCTGTATAAAATACTTTATAAGACCTTTATAAATACTTTATAACCAAGAACTTCTAAAAGTATTTTCACTGAAATTTGTTATATTTTAAGTAAAGAATAAAGTATTGAATGCACTATATATCCAAACGATAGTCTAATCTAAAAGGGATATATTTTTAGGGAAAGATCAGTATCAGCAAAAATATTCAATGTGAACCAATTATAATAAAATAAACTGATATATAAAAAACTCTAACGGCTTATCACAATAGAATGATAAAGATTGAAATTAGGAATTAAAGTTACAAATTAGTTACTTTAGATCCCGAAAATAGTTCTAAATAGTTCAAATAGTTCTTTTCTCGTAGCAAAAATATTGAATACGGGAATAAAAAAATCTTTTCTGAGAATGAGCTTCTGTATTTTTTTTCTTTATAAATAAAATTTGCTTGAGAATTATCGCTCGGCAAGGACTATAATAAGCATCACGGTGTAAGCCATTGGATTCCTTTATTTCCGTTTGTTCAACTAAGGGTAATTTGAAAAATATTCTTATCTAATTGAATAGTACGGATTAATAGGTAGGATTCGTATGTAGGTTATATTGAGTCTGTTATCACTCCACGGAAAAAGTATGATATCAGATTATATCAGCGTTAATATTGAACTAACGCAAATTAGTTCATATGATAATTAATTTTGATATTGATTTTCAGAATTTTAAATTTTTAAAATTTTAATTTATAATTTCATAATGACAAAATCTTCGCCACAATAATGAATAATATAATGAATAATAAGGGTAAAGATAATAATAATAATGATAAGAAATATAAATACACAGATAATAATAATATAATAAACAGATAATAATAAATAAATAAGGAGATAATAAATTGTCGGAAAAAAATTTTCTTGTACGAAAGTTTAATAAAGAGTAATATAAAGAGTAATAAAGGAATCCCATAGTTTATACAATACCTTTTTATTAGAGTCCTTGACGAGCTATAATTCTATAGTAAACACTCAGCAGCATCATTAATCGTTTTTCCTTCTTCATAAACAAACCGTATTAGAATGTGTCGCCTTTCGTTAGATATTCTGTTTCGTGAAGCTCGTAAAATTGAAATATTTTCTTCATGGCCTGAATTATTAACTTGATCACTTGTAAACACGGGTAAATTCTTATTCTGTTTTGAAAAATATAATGTAAATATGTAATTTATTATTTAATTTAACATCTATTAAAATGTTTCGATTATTTAAATGTGATTAATTTATTTACTTGTGTAATTTTCAGGATAGTTTTATTTACTACTCAAATTTAATTTTTTTTAATTCTAATAAATTTTATTTTTGAGTAAGTAATTTAATATTACTCATATAATTTACAATTATGATGCAATTGACTGAAAAAAAGTTGTAATTGGTTGAGAAAATGTTGTAATTGACTGATAAATAGTATAAAACGAAACTTTTTACTATTCTATTAGTGTTGAAATGTACTTTTTGCTCCAAATTTGAAGAAAATGTCGTCTCGGAAAGTTGTGATATGTTTCATAATAAAACTTTAATAAAAAGGAACGAAAAAGGGGAATTTAGGAAAGGAATTTGGAAATAATGGATTGGTAAATAATTACTATATCTTAGAAATACCCAAAAACTACAGGTTCGGTAGAACTATTCTTGGTATAACTCTTGTAATGAAGAATATGAACACAGTCCTTTCTTGGATATAACCGTATATATTCATATATGGATATATCGCATATCTTGGATATATTCGTATCTAGATTTTTCTTTCAGGTTTAAATTAATGGTTTCTTTTTTGAAGAGCTTATAAGAAAATTTTAGACGATTATGTTTAATTCCAGAAGTTCTTTAAGTTCCGTATGTAGAATTTAAGGACAAGTTGTCCATTGTTAATGTCCTTATTAAAGATTCTACAAGTCAATTACTCAGTTTTCAACAACATTTATTTAGAAATCGAAGATCAAAAAAGAATAAGTAATAAAAATTTCAAAGAAATTTTTAAAAATAAAATCACTAGTTAGTCAACAGTTTTTTTACTAATAAAGTAGTTATTACACGATCAGATCCTTCTATGATATTAAAATATCACAGAAATATCTTTCTTTAGGTCATCCGGGTACAGGAGGACGGGAGTGTAATTACACATCATCCCAGCATGATTCCTGTCTAGAACTGTGTTGTAACCGCGGCCACCACACCTATGAGATGGTAGTTGAAGAAAACTGCGATTGTAAATTTTTTTGGTAAGTTTTTGTCTAATATGTCAATGATTTCAATCAAAATACGAAAAAATATTTGAAAAATTATTTTTTATTACATTCTAATTTTAGTTAACAAAATTAAATTAAATTTCTTTCTATTCCATTTTAATTCAAAAATGACCGAATTTTAAAGTATATAATTATATGTATTGAGATATATAAAGAAGATTTATTAATTTTTGAACAAAGTCCTTGCATTCATATTTATTTTGAAAAGGTTATAACGGAACAGAAAGACTAACTTTGTTTAAATGTGCCAAATAATTCATCCAATCATATTCAAGTATTGTAATTTGAGAAATCAATCAAGAGATTATAAGAATATAGATCAAATGATCGCTTTATCTTTTGTGTCGATCCTTTTATTTTGTAATCTTTACTTTTTTAACTTTTTAATTAATCTGTTCTTAGAAAATATTTAGTATGCTTCATTAATTATCCCTTTTTAGTTTAAAGAAACACAATACAAAAGAACTAAATTTTTAGCAGTTAATTTTTCAATTTCATACGTTGTTTCAAGTAAAACATGATTTCTTATTATAAATTAATACGGTTATTGAAAGAAAAATTTTTAAGTTTATTAAAAAACATTTTTATGCAGGTCATATTTTAACAGTTTTTTTTACTGGGCACCAACTTCCTGACAATGTCATGAAAATGAAACTTATTTTTCTGAAATGCATCTTTTTCAAACCATACGAGAGAAAACTTTGAGTATTAATACCCTTCAATTAATAACTCTGGTTGCCCCTGTACATGTGCACAGTCACAACTTTATCTATAGAAATGGGACTGTGATTATCATCAGAATAATGAGTTTATGAATCAGTCTATTTGCCGTGCTGCAAAGAGTAAGATTCGAAATGGGGAAGCGAGCAATAAAGAAGGATAAAGTTTATCTCTAAAGTTTATTTATCACACATTTAGAGTCATTACAACTCTCGGAAGATCTTTCATCGTTTATCATCATTCTAATTGGTTTTCTTATTTATATTTTTAATCATGATTATTCGAAAAATCTTTTAAAGTTATTTTTTAAAATATTTAACTTCTAAAAAATATTAATTAAAAATAATAATTTAAAACATTTCTTCATAAAACCCAAAATAATAAAAATGTTTTCAAATTATTAAAAATGCATTAAATTTAAATTATATTAAAAATATTAAACTTAATTTTAATTGTTAAATTAAAAAATATGAACTTATAAAATGATTATTTTAATTATGTTCGAATAGTCAATCACTTTAAATTTAAATAAAAAATACCAATTTCCATCTGGGTGGGAGAATCACCATTCTAAGTTCAACATACTTAAATCAACGTACAACATCCATACATTCACACATTCAAACAATTTAAAATATTCCTCACACCAATTACATCTGGAGATGGAGGAAGATGAAGCTACACCACGGAATATTCTAGGAGGGTGCGGTAACTTTTAACATTACCTGTTTTTATGACTTTTAGATGCGGTTTAGTCGTTGTTACAAGTGTTAGTGAATCTCTATGAGATTGAATCTAGAATAATAAAACATATTATCAAGACATTGTTTTAAATAAATAATATGTGAGCTAATTATTTAAAACTTGTATAACTCAATTATTCAAGCAGGCAATTTGAAGAACAAGGCATCCACAAAGTCTTTAGACAATTTAAAAAATAATTATAAAAATTACATTTCAAATAGTAAATTACATCCAAAAGATACGCAATACTCCTCTATGGTTTTCTTAAACTGCCTTCGTTGATTGTCTGTACAAAGGAAGGTATCATTCCCATTATATCATTTTGTCTTTTAATTTGTCACTGAAAAAATACTTTTCTAATAATCCGACAAGAGAAGTCTAAGGAGAACAGAAGAAGCATGTAATGGTCATCATTATTTATTACACAAAAAATCATTATTATGTAAGAAATATTTTCAAATAAATAAGAAATAAAATTTCGCGAAATGATTAAGTATTTGATAATGTTATCTTAATTTAAAATTGATAAAATTTATTATGGGCAAAATTTATAAAATTAAAATAAAATAAAATATTAATATTATAAGTATTTTTATTCGTGACCGGACGTTTGCTCACACAGATATTTGCTCATATGGGCATTACGCACATTCATTTACATATTTTTTATTTAATCAAACTTTTACATCTTGTAAAAAAATATTTGCAAAGTTATTTTATTTTTTTTATTAATTAAAATCATATTCAAAAAAGAAATTATGTTGAATTAATTATTGTAAAAAAATATGCAATTTTATCCCAGAAAGTAAATGTCATGCTAGGGAGATTTAAAAGGTATTTCGTTTTTCTACTCAAGATTACTAAGCATGCAAACGGAGCACATTTATTTTTCGAAATATAGGTCATCATTTTTGATGGTCTTTAACAATTGTTCAGCCAGTTGTTAGATTCCACGGGTATACCACTCTGTCGTTTTGGAAGCAAAGAAATCGCGACATCCTTGTTCAATCTCTTCTACTGAATCTTTGAGAGAATGCGTCATTACCCGAAAGAGTTGGTAGTCGCTGGGGGTAAGATCGGGGCTGTATGCAGAGTGTGACAAAGCTTTCATCCCCTACAGGTCTTGCATTTTACCAAGAGTCAAACATGCAGTGTGAGCCAGAGCGTTGTCTTGTTGTAGAAGAACTCAGTTGCAATTGACCAATGCAGAGTAACTCTCACAGAGAAAGGCGTAGACTCTCTACAGCTGCGGAGTGTAGAGATTGGCTTTCACAGTCCACCCCTCCGGAACCAGCGTCTGATTATCTTTGTTGTCATAATGGAAAAATATCTACTTCTCATCCCCCGTCACGATCCTTCTGAAGAAGTTCATATCATGGTGGTGAGCAAGCAATTCTTTGCAGCGATCAAGTCGTTATTGTGCTTGAGTGGCTGTGAGTTCGTGAGGAATTTGTCGACACCCTCTATTGACAAGGCCAAGCTGATGAAGATAACGTTGAATAGTGTATTGTGAAAGACCAAGCTTTGATGATAATCTCGCGTGCTGGTGCAGGGCTGCTCCTCCACAGTTTTACGTAGAGTGTCATCATTAACAACAGATAGTCGCCCAGAATTTGGTCTTCCAAATTGATGTCACCACTTGAGAAACGCTTGAACCTCAATTGTGACACACGAACGCTAATCGTACTTTCGCTTTCTACTTCAGATATTTTCCTGGGTACAGCAGCTGCGTTGAAGCCTTTTTTCCAGTAATGTCACAAAAGGACTCGAATTCCGTATTTTTTGCTTTTTATAATCTGATAAGAATAAACAAAGAAATGTTTAATGAATAAACCAACACTATACAAGGAGATTCTTTATGCAATACCATAAATAATATAAAAATCAATAATGCCCAAAGGAAATATTCATATAAGATAACTGTCACAATGTAAGGCATAGAAAACCGAAAAAACTTTCGAATAACACTAGTAGTAGCAGAATATTAAAATGGGATCGACAAACTTTCTTATGTACGTAGAAATGCAGCTCTTGAATAAACCCTTTGCATATTTGTTACCTAAAAATATAAACCATGTTTTGTTCGTTTTTGTTTTTTTATTTTTTTTCATGTTTATTTCGTTGTTTTATTTTAAAAAAAGCTTTAAAAAATATTACTTTATTGAATTAATTGATTGAGTAAATTACAAGTATCTATTTTACAAAACGCTGTCCCTATAATAAATTGAGAATATTGTGACGGCACTGAGAAATATTGCTCCAAATTTATTGTTTATTCTAAAATATTAAGTTGGTCGAAAAATAATGGCGATTTTGGGACACAAACTTCAAAGACGTGTAAATTCACAGAAACAAAAGTTTATTAATCAAAGTATGAACCGTTGGCATCAATACATTTTTGCCAACGA
>MQRK01252839.1:8858-24203 GCA_001938485.1 Girardia tigrina | reverse complement strand
ATATATATATATATAGAGAGAGAGAGAGAGAGATAGAGAGAAAGAGATGTGTGTATAAAATTATATTTATAATTAATTAATTAAAATAAATTATTGAAGAAAATTAATATTTCCTTGTTAGATATAATGCATTTTAAAACCATTAAATACTTAAAAAATAATCAACTAATTAATTTTTTTGAAAAATTACTAATGTAAATTTATAATTGATGCTTCTTAAACATCGATTTTGAAATGCGGAATAAAATAAAACGACTTTTAAAATACTATTTAATGTTATTAATTTAAATTAAAAAAATAATTAATTATTTATTATTTATAATTTGAGCTAATTTCCGACAATCATTTCTACAGAGTTTTGTGAATTAAAATCTCATTTAATTAATTTTTTTTAATTTAATAATCGAAAAAAAAACAGAAAATTATAATTCACTTTTGTAAGTCAAAAATATAAAATATTTATTAAAATATTTATGATAAGTATTGTTGCAGACAACGTTCACCATTGATTTCGCTGAAAAATCTGTTAATTATTTCTTGCATTAAAAATCTGAACGAAGCAACACAAAATCCATTAAAATTCTCAGTTTCTTAATGCTTTATAGTTTCATGTTTCATCAGTGTGATTCTGGTGGCGTAGAACGGTGGAGAATTACCAATTTGAACAACTAATGTAACTTTCATCAAACACTTAGGGAGCAAAAATTTTTATTTAATGACATCTATAACTTATTTGTTTAATCAACACAATAAATTATTGAAATTGTATAATTAATTATAATAATTAATAATAATAATAATAATAATAATAATAATAACAATAATAATAATAATAACAATAATAATAATAACAATAATAATAATAGTAATAATAATAATAGTAATAATGGGAGGCATATTAGGAATGTAGATGTTTTGTGTGTTGTTTGCATGTTTGAATATTGTTTGTTGATTTGGAATTGTCTCTCTCAGGTCATATTTTAACAGTTTTTACTGGGCACCCACTTTCTGACAATGTTGTGAAAATGAAACCTATTTTTCTGAAATGTATCTTTTCAAACCATACAGGAAATAACTTTTAGTATTGATACCCTTCAATGAATAACTCTGGTTGACCACTGTACCCGTGCACAGTCACAAATTGATCTATAGGAATGGGACTGTGATTAAATAAATGAGTTTATGAATCAGTCTATTTGCCGTGCTGCAAAGAGTAAGAGTCAAAATGGTGGAACGAGCGATAAAGAAGGATAAAGTTTATCTCTAAAGTTTATTTATCTGATAAACCAGTCACATCTGGAGGTGGAGGAAGATGGAGCTATTGTAGGTGGGTACCCACTTCATCTATTAATCAATGACTGGGCACTAGAATGGGTGCCCAGCTACAATGTTAAAACATTGCCTGGTGTCTCCTAATCAGATGTATGATTAATATTTTAATTCATTTAATCTGAAACTAATTTATTCAAAATTAGATTTTAATATTCAAATTTTTAATTTTTATGATTGTAAATTTTAAATGATTTTATTAATTTTATTTTTGTAACTTTTTAAATAATTAATATTTTTAAATGATAATAAAAAATAATTTTATTTTAACCACTAATATTTAAGGTAAATATTTTAAAAAATAGATAGTTTCAAGTTAGTTCAGATTTTGGATGAGAATTATTAAACAATGAGTGATTGATTTAAGTGAAAACACTATTATAGATTGTCTAAGAGATGATCCAAATTGTGAATGTAATAAATGTACATTTAAATTTGTATAATAATAAATTGTACATTTAAATTTAACCGTTTCTCAACTATATTTCCACATTCTATAAAATAGCATTTTCATTTCGTTTTCATAATCGTTTAAAAATTACTTTTAGATTTAATAAAATAAAGTTTTGAAAATAAAATTAAAATCGTAATTTCCGTTTAATTTAACAACTTTTAAGTTACCCCTTTTTTACATTAAATAAAATTATATTTCCAATAATAATTACGTTTTCCAAAAATACAATTTAAATCGCATTTTAATTTACGTTGATTTAATCGTGTAAAATAAAACTACCAAAAAATAATATAGTTTATTTTCATTTCGCAAATAAAATATTAAACTTTATATTCTTTTTTATATAATTTCAATTAAATATTTCCATCAAAATTAAAATTAACTTTTTTACTTTATAATAAATCTTTGCATAAATCCGTTAATAAGCCTACCGTAAAATTTATTTTATTTCTTACATAAATTAATTTTTACATTAAATTCGGAACATCTTATTTTAACATATCTATAACACTATTATACAGAATGTAATGTAGTTTTACCAGAAATATAACAACAAAGTTTATTTAAGTACGACACAATATTACAACTTCTGTTTTTTTATCAATTATTTACACAAATTTACTTTCGAATATTTAACAACATTATTACATCCCAGACAAAAATCAGGTATCCATTTCGTAATCTCTGTGCCACGGTGGTTCTCTTCTCTCTCGTTCGCTTCTGCGTTGCTCGTCACGATTTGTTTGGTCCATGATCTCTTCAACACTCGACTCCTCATCAACTGCTTCGCTCTCGTCTTTACTGCTTTCTATATCATCAATAAACTCGTTTTCAGGATTATTCTGATTGTCAGATCGTTTTCTGATATCCTGAATGTCTCGGAACTCCGTCTACTTCCTATTTGTTGTGACTAATTTTTCTGTGATTATACCCCGACCCCATTGACTTGTACATTGAACATGTCGACTCGGCTTGACATACACTTTCTCTCCTACTTCGAACATTCTACAGTCGTCGCTCATCGGTTCTACGTTTATTTTTTCACCTATTATGTTCCGCCCGATCCTCAAGTTGCGCCGAGAATTGCACAGGGAAATTCTGTGGATGAATTGCTGGGCCCATTTATTGAGAAGTGAATGAAAAATAACACCGGAGACTTTGTGGCAAGTGTCAAGATGGACAGTAGGGGCTGTACCGATGCTCTGTCCATACAGAATGATGCGATTTAGCAGTACTTTATAGCTGTCTATCAATTCTTCAAATACAGCTTCCGCGTCAGTATAAATATTGCACTTGAGTGGATCGCCGGAGAAGATGTTCATATCGAACCGAATCGACAGAGCTTGCAGGAATCCAGCCACGAGTCCGAGATCAACATTCACTGTGGATTTGAGACATGTTTCAAATTTTGATGTGACTTTATTAAACGATTTATGAGTCATATCGACGAGAAGAATCGGCGCATCGAAAGTCGCATCATTTAATGTTTTTGTAATATTAATATTTACGGTTTTTCTTAACATCACGAGTAAGCTAATTCAATCTGGAGTTATACAATATTGAAACATAAAAATTAAAAGTTATTCAGTTATTCTTCTTCTTTCTCTACTCAAATTCAAATCCAATCATCATCCAGAAAAGAATTCATTTTTTAATCAATTTATTTGTAAACACACTGAAGCTCATTAATTTAATTTTTGGGACTAAACATTTTTTCAAGGTCACCAATATTTTTACATCAAAAAATTCCATGACACAAATCAATCATAAAAAATTTACAATAAAAAAATTTATAATCATAAATTAACGGCTTTTCTTCGACTATTTCTTGTCTTCAACGATGCGAGTCAATCATGTACTACAACTGAATCTGTAACAATTAATAATTGCTTCACATTCCACTTCAAATTCAAGTTAATTCCATTCATAATCGCTTCAAGTTCAGCAATGCTTACATGTGCACAATCATTTTCTTGTCTTAACCAGCTTCCATCTTCGATCACATGGTCTCCGATTTGCAACACACATCCGATGGCAATAGAACTTGCATTGCACCATATCGTACATTTTCGGATCATATCCACATTTCAACGACCTCGTACTGGATCTGAATTACTAATACGATCCATTACTTTACGAATAAAATTAATAAACTCTTCATTCACTGGCTCATTCCATTGTAATCCATTACACGACCATTTTATGTAGCTACATGCTATACGCAACCAATTTCCAATCGGTAATGACCAATTAACTTTCCACAAATCGAATATACAACTCTTCTAGTGATCTTGTCTGGGACGTTCAAAGGCAAGGGGGTACTCCTCGACCAGTTTAATACTCCATCATATTGAGACAATTGAAGACAATTGAGACAATTGAATTCTCGCTCCGTTTAGTTCCTCTTGATCTTCACATAGTAAACCGTACTTCAATAAATGATTCCGTACTTCTTCTAAGCTCACTATGTCTTCATTTACAATGATATCATCTACATAATGATGAGTTCCACGGCGAACCTTTTAATCAATAGACAAAACCTTTCCTAAAAACATGGACATTATTTTCAGAACGGATACAAAACCAAATCCTAATCTTGTAAGCTCGTAAAATTCACTATAACTTTTACAATTCAATTTCACACAAATGAAAATCAATTTGACATTATTGAAAATCAATTTCACGAAAATATAAATATGAAAACATAAATCAAATAAATATCAAATGTAAATATTTCATGAATTATAATGTATCAGAATATTATAAAATAATTTTTTGAATTTGATTTTTTGCACTTTTTATGCAGTTAATATTTAAAATATATATTTGTTTAATCACATTTGATTAAATATTAAAACAAATATATATTTTTAATATTAACTGCATCAAAAGTGCAAAAAATCAAATTCAAAAAATTATTTTATAATATTCTGATATATTATAATTCATGAAATATTTACATTTGATATTTATTTTGATTTATGTTTTCATATTTATATTTTCATGAAATTGATTTTCAATAATGTCAAATTGATTTTCATTTGTGCGAAATTGAATTGTAAAAGGTATAGTAATTCGGACTCTATGATACTTCCATAATGTTGAATCTACTCCGATTTGTAAATAAGCATTTTTTAAGTCGATAACTTTTCAATTCTTTGGCATAATTCTCCACTCACGAAGTTCGTCATTCACTGATACTGTATCTAATGTATGCCAACTATTTTTGGTTTAAGTTTAAATGACTCTTCTTTTTACAATCGTTCGCTTTATGAGTCCCTCTTCCACAGCTAAAACATTTAAACATATTACTTGACATACACTCCTTGGATATATGCCCAAGCTTCCCACACCAAAAGCACTTCAGCATAGAGGTTTTTTGGCGCCTCTCATCTGCTTGATAGAGTTCGTCATTGGGCTTTAGCGACATTTTATAAGAATCCCTTCACCACGAGTGAATTCCATCCCGCCCTGATAAAGCTCTATAACTCGCACATACAGTAACTTCGCCTCTCATCTCGTTAATTATGATCCTGATCTTTTCCACTAACTTACTTTACGATATCTCGTCTAATTCTATTAATGTTTTTCATTTGACTCGCACATCATTTTAAATATTTAAATAAAAATTTATTTTTAAAAACATTTAAATATTTGATCATTACTCGGAAACTGCGATAATCTGCATAATCGCCTAATATCTTTGTTTAAATCCTCCAGTGTTTTATCTTTCCGTAACGTTCTCGATCGCAACTCTAAAAAGGGAATCGACATCATCTTTCCCAAAAACTTCTACTACGGCAGCCTTGACCTTCTCCATATCATTTTGATTGTCTTTGGGTGGGCCTCCAATCTCTGTAATGGTATTGAGCCTAAGGTTCTTTAGAGGGTCCACCCAAGCTAAAGTTCTTAATGGCCCCCGATAGGCCTCCTACGGGTCAGTGGCCTTCCGCCTCTGAGCAGTCGGCTTGCCAGTAACGAACGACCAACCATGGAACTTGGTACCATGTCCGTACATGCTATTGGCTGTTACGGTTGACGCGTAAAAACCGCGAAATGAGCACTTGAATTGTCCTCTTGCAGTCTTGTAATCGGCTGGCAGTCGGTATTGTAGGTGCGTCTCTTCGGCATCGTCGTTCGGCTGTATCCTCGGCATATTCACAGTTGCGTCCGGCAACTGAGGATTGGATTGGTTTGATGTCGGCTCTTCCTCGTTCTCTTCTTCCAAGTTTTCTTCTCTCTGGGTGTTGGATGTTGGCGTTTCTTGATGATTCTTCTGAATATGAATCCTTAGGAAAGCAGCGGCCTTGTATTCCCTCGGACAGTGTTGACATTGATATTTTCCTTTCTTCTGACGTGGCTGGGCTTTCTTCTCTCTTTTCTTCCGCGGGATTGGCTCTGCTCCTTTGTGATCTCTTCTGAGATGCCTCTTTAACTCCTTCACTTCCGCATATTGTTTGTAACAGGCATCCATCGGGCAGCTGTGTTCTTTCAGACGAGGTAGCACCAGTCTTAGTGTTTGCTCGTCCCCGCTTCTTTGGATTCTCTTCAGTCGGAATACTTTCTCGATCTTTCCATCCATCTTCAGAAAGTTTTCCTGCAGAACGTCTCTTTTAAATTCACCGAAACTGTACTCGGCTCCAAAGAGCCAGTGAGCATCAACTCTGAGACATTCTACCAGATGTTGCTTTCTCCGACCGCTGATCTTCTTTCCTCTGATGAGTTTGCATCCACTGATCTCCTTGACGTTCTCCGGGCATTCTCTTTGGATATATGTTTTTGGTAAATTTTGCCACACTCTAAATGCTAACCCATCGAATAGAAGTGGGAATGCATCAACCAAATTTTCGCCAGTCTTCTCCGCAATGATCTTCACTCTCTCGAACCATCTATGTAAATCTTCGTCGCCTTTGAATATTTTAATCATCTTCAATAAAGTCTTCATCACATGATAGCTTGTAGTTTCACCGGAAATAGTACAACAAAGTTTATTTAAGTACAACACAAAAATTCAACTTCTGTTTTTATCACTTATTTAAACAAATTTACTTTCGAATATTTAACAACATTATTACATGTAAATGTTTAATTATTAATTTGATAAGATTGTAAATTCAAAAGTTTTATGAACTCAACAACGCTCCCAACAATTTTAAAAAACATTATCAATGATTTTTTGGTGGTCGTAAAACTGTTGAAATATATTATTTTAAAATGATTTATTTAATGTTATTAATTTCAAATGCCATTAAATTTTGGTGTTAATATTATTTAAAAAAAATAATCTCTGAAAACATAATAAAGCATAAATCTTGGCAATCAGATCGCTTTTGTCAACATTTAATAAAACAGAAAAAACTGATTATTCTTCAAAAATAATTAAATCATTTTCTTCTTTATTTTGCTATTTTCTCTATTTTCTTTGAGCTCTAAAGAATTATTTTTGCGATTTTTGTTTCAGGATTCATGACAAATTTTCGTTGGGATTCTTTTCATCATCGATAATTCACAGAATCTTTTTTTAATAAAAAAAATAATTAATGACTAATTAGATTTTTTTTAATAAAATAATAAAAAAATATTTAAATATTCATGTTAATCAAATTTATTTATTAATTAATTGCTTTTTATTTACGCATTAAATTTAGAATTTATTTTTATTAAAATAGAATCATTAATAACATGATAAATAGATTTATAAGAAACGTAAGGTCTCATTCTTGTGATGTCGCAATGTATTCCTTGGGGTTTTGAATATCTTCGGGCGCTCCTTGTCTCCTTGTATACAAAGAATAAAATGAATAAATTAATTATTATCAATTTCGATGTTGCCACTATTATCCAAAGAAATTTATGTAAATTTTAAACCTCTAAGGATGATTGCTCAAGTAAACCGGGAATTATCTTTTGTTTAAAAATAAAGATAAATCATAAAATAATGGATTAATTAATTATACAAATAATCGGTTTTAAATAAAGAATAAATTAATTTTACTTACCTAAATTAAGACTTCATATAACTTTTATATATAAATGAATGCGTCTGTCTGTCTGTCTGTACTAGATAGATTCAAAAACCATACATCCAATCGTTGTGAAAATTTTGGAAATTATTAGGTGTATCCATTGGAAGGGTTTTGAAATTTTTTTAAATCAGAGTAAGGATTCTAGGTATTAATATTATAAATAGATATCAACTTGGTGTTCGGGTAGACTTTGAGGTAACTAAGCGAGTTGCTGATCAGGCTTATAGTTAGCCTTTACAAATAGGTGGTCGAGGAAGAGCGGATTAGTGTGATGATAACAATTGCACGGTCGGAAGAGAACAAAGCGGATGCTCTAACTCGAGTACCAGCCCATTCAGTGGTCGAAGATGCCTGTTGACTTTGTCTCAAAAACGATAGTGGTCACATAAACATGGTAGAATTGGAGGCAGTGAATCGGGTGATTTTTAAAATTTTTTTGAATATTATTTTATAAATTTTGGGACGAATATCAATTGGATATAAACAAATTTCAAAGTAACATTGATCTATGTATATAAAAAAATGTCTGTTTGTCTGTTTATTCGTGATTAACTCAAAAACTATCGAACCGATTGCGATTAAACTTGAGAAAATTTTTGAAATATTTCTCGGGATATTTTGTGGCATTCAAAACAATTATTAAAATTTCATACAAATTAATTAAACTAATAAAATTTTTGATTTTTTTTTAATTTTTCCAATAATATTAAAATTATTTGAAAAGGTTTTAGGGATATATTACAGCGATAGATTGATACACTACTGAGATCACAAGATTATGGACTTTATTTTGGTATCTGTCCCGTTGGCATAGAATTGAACATAAATCATCGATTTTTTTATTATTTTGGGATATGGATTACCATTGCAACGACCCATTGACACATGTGTCTTACTGGAAGAACCGGCATTGTGAGTCGGATACCTCAGTACCTGACCGGGCTCTCTTAGATGGACTGTTGTCGATTTATACTGAAAAAGCATTTTTGTCAAAAGAATTACCTCAGTCCCCTTTGCCCATTGATCATTAATACAGATATCATTTTATTCGAAAAGAGAAGGTGATTCCAAAGTTTAATTGTCTTTCAAAGTTTGACATTTCTCTTAGTGGCAAATTTTTAAAAGAGATTTTTAGAGACACTTGCCAATGTAGCCAACATATCAAAGTAAAACACGTGGTGATACGTACAATCTTTCACCCAAATAACTCCACACATAAATAGCAACTCTCATAAAAATCCTGAACCTTAATGTAATAAAATTTTAACCCGTGCAAAGCCGGCTCATACCGATAGTATATATATATATATATATATATATATATATATATTGTGGAAGATTCTATTTTCTTTGAATATCTCCACTTTTAGTAAAAATTCCACCGAACAATAATAAATATTTATTCTAAATAAACCGTCATTAGAATACTATTACCATCAAAGACAAATACAACATCGAAAAAACATAATATACATAACGTTAAAATAATTTAATTTTACTGGATACACCGTTGTAGTGAACGCATGATAATTAAAAATTAACAAAAAAAATACTCAAAAAGAAAATTAAATAGCAATAAAATATTTCTATAAAAAATTTGATTTTTAACACATTATTAAAATTGTAATTAACAAAAAGTGATAATTAAAAATTAACAAAAAATACTTAAAAGAAAATTAACCAGCACGGAATTTTCCTATAAACATCTAATTGTGAAAATTTTATCGATTTTGTAAATAATAAAAGAAAATATTCAATCAAAAGGATTAAAATGTTAAGGCGATGAAATAAACAATTGGAAACAAAAATTGTTTAAACACAGTAATCGAAAATTAAACTCAAAACAAAACTTTTGAAAAGGAAAATATTGCTCAACGATAGTGATACTCATACTTGTATTAACCGATTTTGTCGAATTAAAAAATTTATTTGCTGGACTTGATTTTGTTTTTCTTCCTTCTGTTAATCTTTATAATTTGATATGGCATTAATCGGTAGTTTACTCGGTATCGGTGCACCCGATCAAGATGGCCGCCCATTCTCACGTAGTGAAGTGCCATCCGATTACGGTGCTTTCTTGTTTGTTTCGACGCGGTATCATTTTTTGTTGACCTCATTGTAAAAATCTCTCCGCACGCCGACCGTGGGCACCAGCGCGATGCCACTCAACAAATATCTCAAGATCGTCCAGACCAAATAACTTCATCCGTATTCTTAGGGGGTTGTTGTCTAATGTATTGTTCCATCTGACATCATATTCCTTTTTATTATCTTCTGAATGATGTAATCAAGAGTATGGTGATATTTTTTTATTCATTTATGTTTTTTTTGTACGATTTATCAATATTTTTTGAGTTGATTTGCAATTGAATGTGTTTATTTTAGTTTTTTATATTTTTCCTTTTGTTGCGGATTGTATATTCCAAATAATACGTAAATTTATTTACTAAAATTATATTTTAAATTATATATAAAAAAATATAAAATTTTATTTAACAAATAAAAAAAATAAATATAAAAATAATTAATTCTTTTAATGAATTAAAAAAATAAATAATTAAAATCTACTATAAAAAGAACAATGATTCGATACCGAATCACTTTATTTAATTTTAATTTTTAAAGGAAAACAGTAAAATCGTTTAAATCTTTCCGTCTAGGAAAGGTTTGATGTCGTCATCACTGGCGAATGTTTTTCTGTTTAAGGAATTCTGCAGTGATCTAAATAAGTGAAATCCGATGGGGCCAAGTCTGGAGAATACGGTGGGTGCGGCAAAACTTCCCAACCCAGTGATAAGAGTTTTTGGCGAGTGGTCAAACTTGTATGCGGTCTTGCGTTATCATGCTGAATTGCAACTCCTTTTCGATTTGCCAATTCAGGACGTTCCTGTTGAATTGAATGAGCCAATTTCTCCAGCTGACCACAATATCTGTCTGAATTGATGGTTTCATTCTTCGAAAGGAGTTCAAAAAACACAATTCCTTTAAAATTCCACCAGACGGAAAGCATAACCTTCTTTTGGTGAATTTCTGCTTTTGGGATCGTTTTGGCAGCCTCACCACGTTTTTTCCAGATCGTCGGCGTTCCACATTGTTGTAAACAATCCATTTTTTGTTACCCGTAATCAAGCGCTTCAAAAATGGATCACTTTGTTCTCGCTTCAAAAGGGAATCGCAAATATCTATACGTTTCACCAAACGAATATATTTCAGTTCATGTGATAACCAAATATTGAATTTACTGACGAATCCCAGTTTCTTTAAATGACTTCCATCACTTGATTTTGATATTTCCAGAGTCTCTGCAACTTCTCTTGTCGTCATAGTGAATCAGATTTGATCAGTGCTGTTATTTTGTCGTCATCAATTTCAACTGTTCGACCGGAGCGTGGTGCATCTTTCAGATGAAATTTTTCAGAACGAAATTTAGAAAACCAGTATTGACACTGTCGAAGTTTTAATGAGTCACTACCTTATACAAAACATATCTTCTTATGAGCTTGCACATCGGTTTTCCATTTGCGAAAATAATGCAACAAAACATGACGAATATGCTCATTTTGATTTTCCATTTCGAATTGACGGTAAAGTAATAAATTAATACAAAATCAATTAATATTTTGTATAAACATAGTCTGAAAATTAAGGTTTCAGAATATATAATTGAATTTAAATTTTATCATATCGTTTTATATTTTCAAGCTTTTTATTAGGACGTACTCAAAAACGCAATGACTTTCTGGCCAACCCAATTTATATTAAAAATGTAAAAAAATAATAAATATGTCTTTTTGAATGAATGAAACTAATTTTGTTTAAATAAACAAAACATAGTAGTAATTGTAGTTGCCTAATTAACAAAAAAATAAATTATTTACTTATTTCTGCTATTTCATAATGGGAAATTAATAATAAAATTGTGTGAAAATTTTCAAACCAGAATAATTTCGTTCATAAAGATTCAAATTACACTCTAAACACAGAAAGTGTATTAAGTATACGTACTGAATTCTTAACAAACTCTGCTTGTAGAATCTTATTCTTTCCCCAGAGGATACCACAGATTCGTCTTGATCTTAGTTTTTCAGTTGTGCAGATTTTTTTCCAGTCGTTAATTGTTTGACATTTAATGATCAAAAAAGGATTGATCTGGTCAGAAATTGCTGCTTATAGGGAAATATTTCATCAAATGCCACAGGAAAAGCACGTGAAAACCAGTCCCATAATCCCATAAAATTGAGACTTATTCTTATGTTTGAATAAGGGAATGTGTTGTAGTTAAATATTAATCAAATCGACCGTCTGTAAGAATTTTCTTTCAATTCTAAAAAGTTCTCTACAAGAAACTGATGGACATACGCCAACGGAATCCAATGACGATTTATTTCACGTTACTATTTTCAGCAAACTCAAAGATAAAGATCTTAAACTTTACATTTCACGTTTGTTTCATAACATCTTTGAAGATGACCAAGAGAGCCACAGGTGTTGTGCAATATTTGAAGAAATGTTCATAACAGATCCTGCAAAAATTGATGAGATTATCTGGTCAGTCGAGGCCAATGAGTTTAAAATTGAGTTTACTGGAATGCTACAAACTTGCATGGGATTAACAAAAAAGACGTAACTTTACTTGGAATGACAGTTTAGTCCTTAGTGTTATGATTGTATTTTTAACGGAAAATCTTACCTTGAAACAGTTTTTTTATTAGCTTAGCGGTATATAAAAACGATGCAATTTTTCTGAAGGTTGGGGATAAGTAAAATGTTCCAACTAACGTTTCAGAATTTCTTAATAAAACTCTTCCTGGAAAGTTGAATGATTTCAGGGGCTCCATTTAATGACCAGCCAAATTATCCTATTTAACACCTGTAGATCATTTTTCTCAGTTGATGAGACCTTGCAGTTAATTGTGCTGTTCTATTTGACACAGAATAGCGATGTTTGTTCAAAACGATATCTTATGGACACTTCGAATATCTTATTTATTTATTGTTTCAAATTCGATGCTGATTTAACAATTGGTCGATTTTGCCCACTTCCCGGCGTTTTTCGGCAAAGGCGCAGAATCGAAAAAACCGCCTTGATGCAGGCTATCCAGATTAACTACGTTCTTATGTGAATTTTCTTCTGTTCTCAGCCATTTTCTATTTTGATCATAGCGGGACCAAAAAACATACAAACTTATTAACATGTTAGACAAAAATATTATACATAAATATTTTAATTTAAGATTAATAAATATTTTTTAAGAATATAAATAAAAATAAAATAATTTTAAATTTAAAATAATACACAAATAAATTCTTATGGCAATTAAATGCAATTATAATAATTTCAGGTTTTTCTTATCTTAAAAGAATGATAAAGTAATAGGGTGGGTAAAAGAATCAATGACATAGTTAATAATTTGTTTAAACAATCAAAATTAAATTGTTTTATTTTGAAGGGAAATTATTTTGCAAAAATAATCATTCTAATTTAGTCTCGACTCGCGTAGGTTAATTGTTCCCGTATGTTATTGTAGCAAAATAATGTCGGCCATACCAAGAGATAATTTGAATATTAAGATTTTTCACTCTAAAGTAACTCAGAAGTAATGATCAGAACTAATCTTTCTAGGAAAAACGTTCATCAAGTGTTTATCTTGTAGCAGCATAACTTGATAAATATATATATAAATAATGGGTAGATTAAAAATTATTTAAATGATTTGATAAAAATACAATTCTTTCAATTCATGAAAAATCAAACTAAAAATGAAAAAAATATAAATAATGATAATAGGAATTTAATAAAAATAATAAATTTTAAATTACAAATTTCTGAAGGTACGCGTGAATTGAGGAAGGGTTTTATGAAAAAAAGGTTTCTTCGATTTTCAATTTGCGGGTGATCTTCATAACTAATAAACAATCAAGGTATTTCTTAATTAGACCAAAAACTCCATCGGGTGTCAAAGCTAATCTAGTAGATCAATTTAAATGTCACAAGTGTGAATACTATTACAGTGGAGAAACAAATCGTCATTTCCGCACTAGAATTACTGAACACACCCAATTTAGAAGGAATAGCTCGATTATCGATTACATTAAAGATTTGTAATAGAGATAAAGTTAACTATGAAACAGAATTATTAGGTTGATTCAAAAGAAATGTCGTTTTTAATGAATTTAATATTCATTGTTTGAAATATTTAGACAATCATTAATAAATAGATTCATATTTAAATTTACTATAAAACTTAAACTTTACTCTATATTTTGATACCAAGTATTACTTTATTGTTATTAATTTAAGGTGTATTTATTTTATTTTAGAAATGTTAGAAAAGAAGGAAATGAGAAAAATTTTATTCTATGATTTCAAACTAGGTTGAAAAGCGACAGAAACGGCTCAGAATATTAACAATGTATTTGAACAACAAACCACTAATTTACGAACAGTACAACGTTGGTTTTCTAAGTTTCGTAGTGGCAACGAGAGTCTTGAAGATGAAGAATACGGTAGTCAACCATCACAAGTTGACGACGACCATTTGAAGAAGTTAATCAATGCCGACCCACATAAAAATTCACGGGAAGTCGCTCAAGACCTCAATGTTCACCAATCAACAGTTGTTCGCCATCTAAAGAAGATCGGGAAAGTGAAAAAGCTGGACAAGTTGGAGCCACACGAATTAAACGAAAATAAAAAAAAATCGTCTTTTCAACGTGTGTTCTTTTCTGCTTTTGCGTAATCAAAGCGACCCGTTAATAGATTGAATTGTAACGTGCGATGGAAAATGGATCCTATACGACAACCAGCGATGTTCAGCCTAGTGGTTGGATTTCAATGAGCTTCCAAAGTTGAGCTTCCATGTTGCAAGAAAAACCATGCTGAAGTTAAACGAACTTTGATATGAAACTTTGCCTCTTCCACCGTACTCACCAGATCTTTATCCTACAGACTATCACCTTTTCAAACATTTCAACCAGTTCCTTCGCGAAAAATGCTTTAGAAACAAAGGAAATGCTGAAAGAGCCTTGGACGACTTCATCGCTTACAGAAATCCAGAATTTTATGAGATTGGAATAAAAAAACTTGTTACCCGTTGGCAACAGTGTATTCAATCTAATGATTTTTATTCTGATTAATAAAGTTAATTCTAAAGAAAGTTATGTTCATTTAAATTGATGGTTAAAAAACAACATTTCTTTTTCATCAACCTAATAACAGTCTTGAAGGAAGATTTTGACATATATCATGAGAGGATAGTCACTGAAGCGTTATTAATAAGACATTTAAAACCATGCTTAAATGTTCAAAGTGAATTATCTAATCACATTAAAATTTTTCAATATTTAAAATATAAAAAGATTAAATGCGTAATAGTCAATGTGTCATGTAAATGACTTTTAATCCGAAATTATTTCACAACTGATGATGCCGTAATGACGAAACTGAAATGGTGTTTGTTCTTTATTTTGTTTATAAATAAATTGCCATTAAATCTAAATGATATATATATATATATATATATATATATATATATA
>MQRK01252838.1:0-17692 GCA_001938485.1 Girardia tigrina | reverse complement strand
GGGAAGTCTTCTATCGTCAGCAATTATATTTGTTAGTTATTATTTTAATATTAATTTTAATAATTTTATTTTTAAAAGGGAATAAATTTTTTGTTTATTTATTTAATTTAAGATTTTTTTGGATAATAATAGCAAAATTAAAAAATAAATCTTATTTAAAGATTTGAAGATTTGAAATGGGTTTACTGTGTCCATTTTGAATGTTTATTAATTGATTGTATTGTCTTATTTGTAATAAACATTCAAAATGGAAAAAAGTAGAGCCATTTAAAATCTTTAATTAAATATTTTAAAAACATTTTGCCATTATTTTTTTTATGCCAAAAAATAAAATTATTAAAAAGTAACACTAAAATAGTAACTAACAAATGTAATTGTTGATTATGGAAGAATTGGCGAAATATGTACAATCAGAGCCGTAGTGAGGGCAGTGCGAGCGGTGCGGCCGCACCGGGCGCATGGGCGGCAAAATCGCAAAATGACCAATTTTGACTGATCAGATCTCTGTAGGTTAATTACTTTATAATAATTATTACAGTAGTCTTTTTGTTTAATGGCAAAGTTTTGTTTAATTTTCTTATAGCTATGCGATGCAAGGCTCAAGCATCAATGCTGCGTCATAGAGCATGTGAATACGAACGTCCAAAGTCAATTTAATTCTTTTAAGGCATAATTTGTAGTAGTGAATCTTTTTCGCGCTGAGAGCGCCAGATTTGAATTTCGCACATGGCGCAATTTTTCCTTACTACGGCTCTGTGTACAATAATCAATTTATTAAAAAAGCTTTAACAAAATTATTTATATATATATATATTTCTCGGATGTTGTCAAACTAGTCCAACCATTCAAATATAATTATAATTTCCTCTTTATTTTACCAACAAAATAAAATTAAAATAAAACGAAAACAATTTCGACTTTATTTACAGATTTATTTAATTACTTCTCCCATTGAAATTACGTCGTATGGTAAATAGAACAAGAATTTCCAAATTTTATCAGAAAAAAAATTTAACGAAAAACATTAAAAAAAAGAGAGAGAGAACGACAAATTGTCTAATAATACTACACAAATAGAGGTTGTCTTCAAGAATGAACAATTCCTATTTTCTCGAGTATCCATAATTTAACAGGTTTTTATTTAACGAAAAAATGATCAATTTTCACTACTTTTTCAATGGCAAACATTCAAAAATTTAATCAAACTAAACTTGTGCAAGTCGAAAGCAAATTTGTTCAAGATCAAATTACTCAAATTTCCATGAGTCTATGAGCAGTGCGCGATGCTGCATAAAAGCATTGGTCGAAATTGGTATGCAGAAGAGGACGCATGCGAACAAGCACGCCAATTGCTGCCTTGCTCAAGCAGCAGTGCCATCTGTATTATTAAACTATGTTTTTTTTATATATTTCTCTATACACTCAGACTCCGATGCTTCAATAATATATATGCTAACCGTACTCAATTTAGAGTGTTTGTATTCGTTTTAAGAGCAAAGCAAACACCAACACAGTACACTGGTTGATGCCTTTGTGTTTCAGGCTTTCTTTTTTTGTTTATCATATATCGAGTCTCTCTTTCGATCGATTGTTTGTTGATGATTTTCTTGAGAAAGAAGGAATAAACGGAGACCCACAAATCCCATAAATTTGCATTTGATAATTTATCAATCAGTAAAGGAAAAATCCTTTCTTAAGGCAAAAAGAAACGACTCATCATAAATTACGATAAGTCGGAATCTGTTGAAGAAAGTTTTTTGTTTCTTTTTGTCGTCTGTAAATGAACTGGGGGGTCGGTTGTTTTGGTAACTTGTCAAAATGAAAACCAGTTTTTGTACAATAATAAAAAACGAAACGTTTCACACTCGATTCCGTGTCGGATTTGAGTGATCGATTTTCCGGCCAAATTTGTGTGAGGTGAGTCGTGAGGAAACGATGTGTAACATTGGGTTTGGAAAATAAATAAAGATTGTATTCATTTGTGTCTGACTTATGAATACGTGCGATACGTTTTTGTTAGGAGAATATTTGGAGTTAGGTAGGTACACTTTCGTACTAGTGGTGGGTACGTTTAGTACCTACCTATCGTTACACTAGTACTTGTCGTTATTCCAACAACGTCAATAATAATGTATAATTATAAATTTAAGTATTAACCAATACAGAAAAGGTTCCCCAAACATTTGACACTCTTACAATGAATCCCTGATCTTATTTCAATATAAACCTATAATCTTTCCAAAAATTACTAAACTAATCTTGATTTTAATTATAACTATTGAAAGTGAGAGTATTTAATTAACCAAACTCCTTTCGAAACGGCCGGTCTCAGTGTGACATTCGTATAAAATACATCTCTTCGTCTTATCAGATGATAATTTGTTACCTTTGTAATTTAATATTATATACCAGGTTTTAGCAAGTTGTCTTTGGATTTTTATTGTAACACTTTGTAATAGGATACTCGATGGTTCGTTCGTGTTAGACTCGTTCTGTCGTTTCTTTATTTTTTTTCGTTTTTTTTGACAACAGCCCGCTCTCTGTCGACAGTCAATTATTTTGTGATTTTTAATGACTTAATGTTTTTTTTTACAAAAAAATATTTATAAATTTCGTTTTATTAAAAATATTTTCTTATTGTCTCTCGTCCTCTTTCTCCTTCCTTTTCTCTCTCTCTCTCTTTCCTTCCTTTACACTCTCTGTCTCCTTTCTTATTCTTCTTTTTAATTAATTAAAAATCTCGATTAATTAAGTTTTGAAAAAACCAAAATCTATTTAATTATTTATTATTGAATTTATAATCGATTTAAAGAATGATTAGTGAAAAGTCAATATTTTGGTAAATTTGTTTGCTCTGATCTCAACAACTTTAATAATACCGCCGCCATCTTAATGATGCTGATAAATAGTGAGCAAACTCTGGTTTATGTGGTTTATCGAAAATGGTAAATAAACACTATTCTCATCTTGCTCGGGGATTTATATTGACATTTATGTAAGTTATTCTGTTGTCACGGACTCAATTATTGTGTACATGAAAAACGTAAAACAAAAAAAACAAAATTCATTTGCTTTTTATTATAAATGTCAATTGTCCGTGTATCCTGTCTCATCGATGCTGAGACTGATGATGCTCTCAGTATTCTTGTTGTCTTTCAACAAAATATAATAATAATAATAATAATAATAATAATAATACTTTGAACGACTTTCAAAAGACTATCACTAAGTTGCTTGAACCCTTTGAAGCTGTACCTCGAGGAAACCTAAGAGAGCCCATTAGATAAAAGACATGGATGACGATGACTAAAATTTTAATTAAAGATATTAAAGATATAATTTTTAAGAAACTAATCAATGTCTTCGTACATTCCTATTTATTCTTTTCGTAGAATTAACAACCTTCTTCCACTAGCTGACAAAAAGAAAATAATTAATTACCAACCGAACTGTAGAGGATTCATCAGAGCCGTTACATTCTTTATTCTTCTTTCTCTCTCAAATATCCTCTTGTTTTTCGGAAAATAATTTTTTTGATAAAATATACCTTTAATTTATGAGGTCGTCAATTATGAAATTTGTAGAACTAAAGTCAATTTTTTTTTGATAATTTATATTTATTATCGACATACTTTTGTCCATTGAGCGGCAGTTTGTTAAGGCCTTTTGAATAAAAATTTAGTGGGTGAGAATCTATAAATTCCTGGAAGGTCCTTTTTACGGCATCTTTGATATGGACTTTTTTCCTACCAAAGATTTGTTCAAATTGAGGAAGAAATAGTAGTCAGTTTTGGCTAGGTCTGTCAGGCAATGTTTTAACACAGTGAGAAATTTCGGGTGCCCAGTCATTGATTAATAGATGAAGTGGGCACCCACCTAGAATATTACGTGGTGTAGCTCCATCTTCCTCCACCTCCAAATGTAACTGGTTTATCGGATAAATAAACTTTAGAGATAAACGTTATCATTCTTTATCGCTCGCTCCCCCATTTTGACTCTTACTCTTTGCTGCATGGAAAATAGATTGATTCATAAACTCATTTTTCTGATGATAATCACAGTCCCATCTCTAAAGATCAAGTTGTGACTGTGCACGTGTACAGTGGTCAACCAGAGTTATTCATTGAAGGTATCAATACTAAAAGTTATTTCCCGTATGGTTTGAAAAAGATGTTTTTCAGAAAATAGGTCTCATTTTCACAACATTCTCAGAAAGTGGGTGCCCAGTAAAAAACTGAGCCCTGGTCAGTATGGAGGATGATGCAGACGTTCCAACTTAAGTTATTTTAGTTTAGTCACGGTCTTAAGTGCAGTATGTAGTTTTGCATTGTCGCGGAGCAAAATGAGAGTCGACTTTCCTACTTGACAACCTAATAAATTGAATTCTTCTTACACATTAAATAACTAAAATATAAAATAACTAAGTTATGTGAGATCTGTAATAATTTACAGGGTCTGAATTTGTCGTTTTATCTTCTAAAATAACATTTCCAAATCAAAATTAACAAAAAAATAATAAATAAAAAGTTACGATTTGTTTTATTTCAGTTTAAAAAAAAACTAAATTTGGTTTTTAAACACAAAATATACGATTTTGTCAAAATAATATTAATTTCTTGCAAACCCGAAATTTTAAGGAAGGATACGGAATTCCGAATGTTGTCACATCTTTCGCAAGAAGAATTTATTTTCCTTCTAAATAATTTCTATCAACCTAATCAGTGTCCTCGTATATTCCTAATTTACAACCTTCTTCAACTCACTAACAAAAGGAAACTAATTAATTAACTACCGAACTGATGAGGTTTCGTAGAACCCACTAGAGCCTTCACTCTTCTTTCTCCGTAAAATATCTTCTTTTCTCGCAAAATATACATTTAATAAATTAAATTCATTTTATATATAAAGTAAATAAAATATAATATAGCTGAGTTCTTTGAGATCTGTAAAAAGCTTATTCAAACGATAGAGAAAGTTACGTGTCCACCTGAGACCTTTACAGGGTCTGCTTTTGAAGTTTTAAATTCTGAAAACAAACATGTATAAATTAAAACTAACAAAAATAATATTAATAAATAACATTTTAAAAACAAAATTATGATTTTTTTATATTAAAAAAAGGTTAATATAATAAATAATCAACTTGTTCTTTTTATACACATTATACTATTAATAATCATTTTATACAACTGGAAACTTTACGATTTTCGTTTTCTCCTTAACATTTTTCAGACTTTATTTTATTAGTATAGAAAAAGATAAATAAATAAATACTGAAATGAGTTTAGAAAAGAAAAAAAAAGCAATATCTTTTTATTAAAATTTCATTAAAAACTATCCCAATACCACTTGTCCACTGCGGATGCTTAGATACCGACAAAAGGCGTGGAGAAATTCGATACTGGGAGTTAAGAAGCTTTGCCATCAACGAGAGACAAATAATGAGTTATGGCATGCTCGCCTTGACAGACTCAGTGGGGGATAATGGACTCTACGTTGTTGGGTTAGGTGGACTGGAGCTGTGGGACTATTAATTTGACACCACGAGTGACTAGGAACAAAATTAGTTGGTAATTGAATGATGTGCATGTGAAAATAAATTCAAATGTCCACTGAGGTAATAATGAGGGTTACTTAAGGTTGATAAGAAGTTTTTCTCAACGATATTTAAAATAATATAAATTTAAAATATAATATAATATAATATAAATACAAGCGTTTTTTTTTTATAATATAATATTTATTTTATTAAATATAATTTCATTTTATTATAGACATGATGATCTTTCCGCTTCTGATGCCGACAGTGAGTCGTTAAAGGATATTAAGGAAGGCAATCATGAAAACGGAGGACCGTTGAAGAAACTACAATCGTACCCGATTGGGGTTGGAAATCCAAGTTTAATGTTTTCGGGATTTAATGAAACCGTCAGTCCCTTCAATACAAATGCCACTGGTATTCAAGGAGGTTATTGTACTCCGTACATCTACAATTCCAATCCCGCAGCCAATTATATTTCCTACTTTAGTTCCGGGTTGCATAACCTTCCCATAACCGGACAATATCCCAATATTCTTAGCAGAGAATCTCTCGTTAATACAGACACTAGTTATATGAATTCAGGAAAAAATGATCATACAACAAAATTGTTGAAGCTCAATCAGGTTTCCGAATGTGATGACTTAGATTCCACAGACCAAACGTCGAATTTGCTCAACCCTCCTGCATACGACACCTCCAACAGTGATTACCATTCCATGTCGAGTACAAATTCCACTTATCTGAATTATGATAAGATTTTCACCACAAATATTCCGGAAAATCCTCTTTCCCGTACGAATACCAATAGTTCAACTAATAGCAGCTCCTACAACCCTTATTTCTCTCAGAATACCTATGGCAATTTCCATAACCCAGACTATGATACGCCTATTTACAGTTACAATTAATTTTTGAATATTTTTCATTTAATAAATACAATAATCATTTGTAAATTGAAGATTTTGTTTTCATTTTTTTTCAGTTTTAAAAATATAAAATTAAAATTTGTTATTATCGAAAAAAAGAGTATAAAAGAATATGAGATTGGTTTAACCGTTCGGTCACAAATATGCAACCAAACATTACTTTATCTGGAGACCGGATAAAAGAGACCAGGATAAAAGAGACAAGGATAAAAGAGACTACATAAAATTATAAAATTGAAGTAAATTTTAGAAAAATTTAAAAAAATCAAGTCTATTTTAGAAAAGTTATTAATCCTTTTTCTAAATTTTCACTTGAATTAATTAGTTTTCTAAAATTTACTTGAATTTTATAGTTTTATGTGGTGTCTTTTTTCCGTGGTGTCATTTTACCTGGTCTCTTGTTTCTGGTCTCTTTTTTCCGGGAATCATTTTATCTGACAGAAGAGAACTCAAAGTTATCGATAACACTACCATCAAATTTGTACTTTTTATTTTAGACAAAAAATTTTTCATATGTTTTATATCCGGAATTTCATGCTGAACACGAATGTGATAGTCATTTTTCTCCTATATGTCCAAACTTTTTGTTATTTTATGTTTTTAGTTTCTTAGAAAATATGCAAAAGCCCAAGGTTGAAAATATAGATTTATGACGAAGTAATTCATATTTTAGGGACTACAAATCCTCTAGCAATCATTCTAGGATCTGCTCTTCCTTGATATCGCTGTTAAAGTGTTGATAAAGTCGGAGGAAATCGTTGACCATGCTCATCTGCGATCTGTTCCATCTTGGATGGGAAAAAGTCCATGAGAGTTTTTAGGAAGTGGATTTTCGGAGACATATTCACCTTCATCTGTTCAAACGCATCAAATATTTTTGAAACTATATCTCAATAATCAGGAGATCGGAGTTTAACTGAGAAAAAAGTAAAAATAAATATCAAATGCAATTTAATCTTTTTGTATGTATCTTGTCCAAGTGATTGAAGCATGGAAACATACCAAAAAAGTTTTCTACCCACTTTTTAATGACATTCCAGACACATCGTTCAACTGGCGATATGGTATCTTGAATTTGATGACTTTTAAATGATTTTCTGGCATCTCGTCCAACGAAGACGCCTTCTTTTATTTTGGCTGCTGAAAGAAGCGGAAAATATTCTTTAGCATTTTCATTTGCTTAGATCCAAAGCCTTGACAAAATATTTGAAAATACCAAACTTAACATGCATAGGTGGTAAAATTACTTTTCCCGGTGGTACGAGAGCCTTATGAAGGATATTTTGCACTCCTAGTGTTTGATTTATGCCTTCTGGCTAGTGGCTTTTGCTGCAATGCTGCTGATGTGCATTGATATCCCATGGACAAATAAAGCGATTGTATTTGGTGTGCCCATCCTGCATCCCAGTGAGCATTTCAATAATTTTCAAATTCGAACAAACTCTCCATTTAAAGTTTTATAATAAATTAGCTCAAATATAAAATTTCATTGACGAGTACGATTCTTTCACTATCCTGAAATATGCCACTGCCAGTTCAGGAAACATTTTGTTTGTAAGAGCACAACCTTCCCACTGTTGACACTACCATCGATAAAGAACCACCAGTCCTTTTGTACATTCATGTGAATGTTCATTCTCGAAATGAAGACCTTCGATGTAGTAGACCATTTCATAGCAATTACTTGTTTTGAAGAATTCCGCAAACGTCTTATCCCTTGTCCTGTAAGCCGTCGTGTTCGTTCCAAGTGTATACTATATTTACATTTAGTTTATTTTATTGTTTAACGTGTAAACTTCGAACGTTATTTTAAAATATTAGGTTGGGGAAAAAGTAATCCATTATTTTAATTCATTATTTATCGATCAAACAATTTCAAATTTATGCTCATTGTCAAGGTAACATTTCACAGTAATTTCACAAAAAATTTTTTGCTTTTTTTTATTAAGTTCTGAGTGACAGGGTGTTAAACATGGAAGTCAACAAAGAAAAAATTCGGTACATTTTACAGTTTTTATTCGATAAAGGCGAAAATGCAAGCCAGGTAGCTGTTATTGTGAATGGTGTTTATGGTGCCAATACTGTAACAGCTAATGACACGCAATTTTGGTTTCGTCGCTTCCGTGGAGGGATTTTTTATGTTCAATATGCACCTAGTTTTGAAGCTACCTTCAAAATGGCACCTAATATTTTAGTAGTCGTAGCATCGCACAGGAGCTGAAGATCGACCACAAAATGGTTTTAAACCATTTGGGCAAAGCAGGATTCAAAAAGAAACTTGATATTTGGGTTCCACACCAATTAACACCAAAAACATGATTGATCGAATTTACATCTGCGAAGCCTTGGCCAAACGAAATGAAATCGACCCATTTCTTAAACGGAGGGTTACTGGGGATGAGAAATGGGTCACATACGACAATACTGTACGAAAACGATCTTGGTCAAAGCACGGTGAAGCACCTCAAACGGTCGCCCAAACCAGGACTAACGGCCAGGAAGGTTCTACTGTGTATTTGGTGGGACTGGAAAAGAATCATTTATTATGAGTTGCGTCCGTATGGCCAAACACTAAATTCAGATCTGTACTGTCAACAACTGGACAGTTTGAAGATAGCAATTGAGAAGAAACGCCCAGAATTGGCCAACAAAAGAGGTACTGTGTTCCATCACGACAACGCCAGACCACATACGTCTGTAGTGACTCGCGAGAAACTTAGGGAGATTGGTAGGGAAGTTTTAATGCATCCACCATATAGTCCGGACCTGGCACCAAGCGATTACCACCTTTTTCTCGCATTGCAAAATTTCCTGAGTGATAAGAAATTGGGATCAATAGAAGATTGTGAAAATCGATTACTACAGTTTTTCGCCAATAAGGACCAAGACTTCTACGAGAGAGGCACTATGAAGCTACCTTCAAAAATGGCAACTAATTATACAACAAATCGGGGCATATTTGACTCCAAGAGGACAATCCGAAACATGTTAAATAAAGTTTTGAATTTCACGCCAAAATAATGGATTTCTTTTTCCGCAACCTAAAAAGATATAATTATCAATTTTTCTCAATTTACAGAAAATCTGGATATATAAGAGGAAAATGACTATCATATTCGTGTTTAGAATCAAATTTTGGATATATTACAGGTAAAGACTTTTTTGTCTAAATTTGTTTATGAAGGGTTTAATTTTGGAAAGAGAAAATAAAAAAGTAATTATGTAAATTAATTTTAAAAACAATACAATTTTTTTGACAAAACCTGAAAATAATGAAAATGTAACTTTTTGCAAACCTGAGTTTGTGAGGCCACCATGAACTACTCATTATGTATTCGATTTTCGAAACCATCATGGGAAGATTTAATGAGTTCCCTCTTCAGTAACACATTGTAGATGATTCCATCCATGTCTCATAAAAGAATATTCATTTTCCCTTCTTCCAATTGACAAAACAACATTACCATTTATCTTCAATAACATTTAGCAAAAGAAAGTCTTTTCCACAAACTTTGCTGATGTTTCTGGAAGCTTATTCGTATCGCGAACAACTATTAAAATCAAAGAGAAAACAGTGTTAGTACAGGTCTCGAACTAAATCATCCATTAAATACGTAAAATATAAGAAATTAATAGACAAAAATAATTTAAAAGATAAGTATAAAAACTGATAAATCTTTCTATTTAAGGGTAAATAACCCTTTGATGAAGAAGCTTATTTTTAATCTAAAACCATTTTAACCACCATGGTCTTTAATGTTTTAATAATGTTAACTTAATTATTTTCTACGTTTAATTTAATAATAAAATAGACTGAAAATCTTTTTTTTAAAAATTCTGCAATTTAGTTTTGGAATGATACATTATTATTTTTTATATTGGTGTCCAAAGTTAACGCTAAAGGGATACAATTTAGGTTAAAATCTTGGTACCGCGACAAATGCGCTAAAAGGGGATTGCATAAATGTTTTAGACATTTTTTATTATTAATACGTTAATGATAAAAATCTTTTTGAAATATTAATTTAATAAATGTTTGTAAAAATAGTTCAGTTGAGGGTTGCATAATGTATTTCAGTCATTTGTTGCTTGTCATCTTCCTACCATTTACACACTGGTCGGTCATTTCCGCCGTGAACATGACTTGACAGTAAGTCGTATATTTAGTGGAATTCAGATTATGTCTTTGGATAATAGTTAGATTGATAATAAATTTGTTTTCTTATCTTTTGGTCCATTATATTAAATTTATATTTCAAAAATTATTTTTAGCATTAACATATTAATAATAAAACAATGTCTAAAACATTTATGTAATCCCCTTTTAGCACATTTGTCGCTGCGTGCACTTGCCGGGTCACCAAAAATCTTTTCACAGTTTTTATAACATAGTGATGTCGTTTTTATAGTAAATGTCCAGTAATATCTGTCCAGACTTTTGGAAATTTTCTTTAGTCATTTCAAGCAAATATGAACCTGAGTCTACAATAATGTTTATTACAAATAACATTTTAGAAGGACCAAAAATTACCATATCTTAATAATGGGTTAATTGAATATTTTAAAAAATGACTTAGAAAAAATTGTTCGAATAATCGTGATTAAAAATAAAATTAAAAATGATTAAAAATAAGAAAACCAATTAGAATGATGACAAACGATGAAAGACTTTCTGAGAGTTGTAATGACTCTAAGTGTGATTGTAATAAAAATTCAAATGAGACTTGTCTCAATGTTTTTAATAATACAGAAATATCTTCTCTGACCAAAAGTCGTATTGAAAGGGTTAAATATATTCAAGCTTTTAATACCACCAGAATAGTCGCGGAAATACTCAACAAATACCCTTTTTACTTGTTTTATCTTTCTTAGAAATCATTTGTTTTATCTCAGAAAAATTTTATTTGTTTCCTGTGAGTTGTATATATTGATTATTAAACTTATACAACAGAACAGTAACACATTTATTTATTCGAAAGATTATTAAAAAGTCCTTATCGAAATTACTATTATTATCAATTTAGCGGAATATGATGCTGCTTAAGGGAATATAGACAGATCCAGAAAAAATTTCTACCATAGAAAATTTTTAAAGACCGAGGTGCAATAAGATTTTGAGGAGTTTTCGGGGAATCTGCAATTATTACAGGAGATTTATTAACAGATATGCAAAGAAAGCTAAAGTATAAGAAGGAATGTGCGGTTCAAACAAAGATGTACGGTTCACATGCTCTACATTTCACATATTGTGTTTTACGCTTCTCTTCAGCAGATTCAAACATAAATGCTTCCAAGCAGTCTATACTTTTTTCTACTTACCATTTTAAATTCCCTTTTCTGTGCTTGTACCATTCCATAGTATTGGGAGAAGTGCTGATAATGGATTCTTCTGTTACGAAGAGTCCAATGTGTACATTTGTGGTTCAGTCATCCACTAAAAATAGTGAAGTTTAAATCTTCTGTTGTTGTAAAAGCATTAGGTTATGATCACAAAAAATAGAAAAGTAGTTTTCACAATCGATTTTAAAAAAATTGCCCCCCAGTCTATCACTTTTGCCTTTGGCTGGGAGTATTTTTGGTCACGGGGTTTCTTGCCCTCCAGTCAATATGTTAAAAAGGCCCTGCTTAAATGTAAAAGAGAAACATTACAGTTAAGTTATCAAACGTCCTTATATAATTTGAGTATTATAACTGTCCAGCTTAAATTGAGGAATTTACAGGCAGCGAATCATCAAACCAAGCATTCATATTTAGATCGTTTCTAAAAACACCTACATTTGTCATTGGAGTGATTCTCAGTTTCTAGTGGATCATTTATACATCAAAGCGGCGTAAAAAATTGGAAGGCAGACAATGAAATATTTGCAGAAATCTTTACTGACAATTGATCAAGTGATATTAATTGCAGCAAAGAAGCATATTTAGATGAAGTGAAATGGGGAAGTGTCATTGTATTAATACTACTTATCGTTTAATGGACTTTACACATTTCTTGATTATTTACCATTTTAGCTTATATTCTAGAACCAACTTTTTTTACAATATGTAGACTTACACGTACAGTTCAAGATAATCTCAATAAATTTTGTGAATTTTATTTAAATCAATAAAACGTACAAATACGAAATAAAAGTGATGACTACTTTATCATACATATAAAGTATAACATATATTTACCTAATATTTGTTTGTTTGTGACTCACGCTTGATAATCTACTTAAAATTGTAAGTAGATAATTAAATAAAAATATATAAGTTATATATATATATATATATATATATATATATATAATATAAATTTTAATATTTATTATTAAATCATCAATTGGTTGATATGTTGATAAAATGCATTTAATGCGGGAAAACGAGGTTTGACTGTGTATAAATTTATATTTATATTTGAAAATATAATTTAATTAAAGCTTCTTTTATATAATTATTGGAAATGTTTCGACGTTACATACATCATCATCAGCAATATTTGGAAATTTAGCATTTGAATATTTGAATATTTGAATTGTTTTAATCAAATAATTTGATTTTAAAAGGTTTATTACAATATAAATGAAAAATTAACAATGAATATTATAATTTATTAAAGTATTATTGGGTAATAATGGCAAGAAATATTTTAATTAAAAATTTTAAGTATTGAAATGATCTAACCTTGCTTATTCTGAATGTTAATTGATGGGTTGTAGTGTCTTATTAGTAAAGATTCACAAAACTGTCGTTCATAATGTGAATCGAATCCATTTTGTAGAACAGAAAACTCATCTTTTGAAATGGATGAGATTCTATACTTACAACATAACCAATGATCAAGAACCTTACTCGATCGACTCATTTGCGAGTTCTTACTAATCCGGGTTTTGAGATGACGATTTGTCTCTCGAATGTGGGCCTCCCATCTCTTTCGAATATTACTGAGCCTTTAGGCTCTTTAGAGGGCCCATCCAAACTAAAGAATCACTAGCAGCCCCCCGATAGGCCTCCTACGGGTTCGGATAGTTTCGGTCTCCGAGTCTTTTCGGCTTCCCTGTGAGAAACGACCACCCATGGGTTATATAGCCATGGTTCTGCATACCTTTGACTGTATTCGTGGACTTCGTACAAGCGTGAAAGGGAAATATGAACTCCCCCTTACAGTTAGATCTGCAATCCTAAAAGTCAGATGTGTTTCTTCAGTACCTGTCGCTTTTTCCACCGTTACTGATTGAATCTGGTTACCTGGAATGTTGAGGTTTTCTACGACTCTCTTTTCTGTATTATTTGTTGTACTGGTTTGCGCTGGTGTCATTGTCGGTTCTCCAATTTCTTCTGTCTCCTCCAATTAATGATCCAGATATAGGTGTCTGGTCAGCCACCCCTTCGTTTTGTACGACTTTTTACATAGTGTACATGGGAATGGTAATTGCTGTTATTGTGTCTCGTTGAGCTGATCAGGATTAGCGGAAGCGGACGCTGCGTGATCCCTTTTCATGTGTCTAAACTCTCGAATGAACGAGTTTTGAAACTTGTGACAATTAAATTTATAAATTATAATTTATATAAATTTATAAATTATAAATTATAACAATTAAATTTAGAAATTATAATAATTAACATAAAAATTAATAACTTAATTTTATCACCGTTCAAATAATGCTATAAATATTTTTATAGCTTTGTGATAGTATTACATCGATCAGACAAATTATGATGTATAAAAATAAGTGTAGAGCAGTTAAATAACATTAAAAGGTCTTAAGTTATGCATAAACATATTATATGTTATTTATATCAATATAAAATCATTAATGGCGCAATAAATAAAATTATTAAAAACGAAATTCTAACAAAATTCCCTTTTGTTTCTCTAATTTAACAATCATTTCTCTTGACCTCTTGTATTTACAAATTATTATAAAACTCAATACTTCTTATTTTTAAAAATTATTATAAAACTCAATACTTCTTATTTTTAAAAATTATACTATTTATTGAAATTCTAATACAAAATTATTTTAAAATTCAATTTAAAAAATTCTTATTACAAAATTTATAATTTAAAAATCACAAATTCTTATTTTTGAAAATTATACTTTATGTTTTTAAACTACTTAAATCTCAATCAACAAAATGAAAATTAACTACTAATATTATGTGCAGACAATCTAAAAAGCCTATATGCTCTTTAGATTGTCTACCATAACAAAATGAGTCTATAAGCCACCCGATAGGCCTTTTACAGGTACATTATGTAATCATATACATAACTTAAACCAAATTTTTAGGAATTTCTAAAACTCAATCATTCATCAAATCGATCTTATCAGAAATATTATTAAAGTTATGAGAAAAAATTATTTTTAAAATATTTCATAAAATAAAAATATAAAAATCATTTAAGAATATAAAAAATAAAAAAATTCATTTCAAAGATAAATATAAAAATTATTTTTTTTCTTCGTCGATTAAGTTAAAGCGATTATCCGGATTATGTTGACAACGATTCGACTATTATTCTCGCGATGGTGGCCGGGATCGCGTGAACAACCCCCTTGAAATGGATCCGATTACATCTAGAGAACTTGCTTCTTACATTCTCAAATTATTTCTGGTTCTTCTTTCGTCTTGTCGAGTCGAGTTCTCAGTCTCAATCTGAAAATTAATAAAATCGCAATTTTCGATTTAATTAAATAAGTTAAGTGAACTCGAAACAAAACTTTCTGTGATTTTTTGTCGAATATTTAATTTATAATAATACACGAAAGAAAGTAAAAAAATATTTATAAAACATTTTAATACTAATTTAAAAATTATTTTATTTTTGAATCATTATTGTTAGCTCTGTGTTCAAAATATGTGTTATTCATTACAACAAACATCGATTATTTTGTTTTAATTGGCATTTATAATAATAAAAGACATAATGTAAACAATGATTTACGTTTATTTTGTTTTTCGTTTAATTTTCAGATTGTAAACTTGTTAAATTCATTTTATTTTTTTTGAAAATTATCGGGAAAAGATCTAGACTAACTTAATAAGTAAATTATAAATTTTCCAGTTTAGGCTCAAGGAGTGAGTCTACCATTGAAAATATAGTCCGATCTGAATGAAATTTATTTTCTATAACAAGCAGGTAGAAAGGCATCTGTTGTCCGGTTCCCTGTTCTCGGCGACAGAGAGCCGAACCACATAATCATGAAAGTTTCAGCTCTACTGGTCTCGGTCAATGTGGGCGTCGTCCCATCACTGCGTCAGACAGGACGGGGACCGGGCGGATGGCAATCACGGGTCGGTACTCTGGGAGAATATTCACAGACTAACAGACGGGGTTTTCCCGCCAGATTTGATCCTGGTTCCAGGGAGCGGTCGCTCTTCTAAACAACACAACTGGAACGGAGTGGATTTCCTTTACAAGATCCGCATTGTCAGGAGCTCGGGTCGTCGATCATGATTCGTGATCAACATAGTTGTGGTTGCTGTGAGGTTATTTCTTTTCGGGATCTATCGAAATATGCCGCAGCATTTCGAGACAATCATTTGAAGTGAACATAATTAAGATCGGTATATGTGAATATAAAGAAAAGTTTGATCTGACAATCATTTATTTGAATTTTTACAAAAACGTGTCCGACATTATTAAGAACACTAATTGGATTTTTAATACATTTATTTGTATCGCAACTTGAATCACCACTAGGACAATTCTCCATAAAACTTTCGTAACTAGTTATCGTTCTTGATGGATAAATTTAATACTATTTCTAAACGTCTTACTATTTAAACAAATTTAAATTACAATTTATTTACAATTCGATTTCAAAATAACTTATATTATAAATTACAAAAATTATTTTAATTATTTAAAAAAATATTTTAGATATATTATTTATGATTTATTAATTTAATTTTAAAGTTAATTATTTAAATGTTAAAATTGAATAAATAATTCGACGTTTAAAAGTATTTAAAATATCAATTTTTCCATCTGGGTGGGAGAAAACAATCTCAAAAACAACATGCAATAGGTACCATTCAAAATATTCATCGCAGATGTTATTAAAACAATTATTAATTTTTTTAAACATTAAATTATTATTAATTTTTCAATTGTTATTTTTTCTTTATCGATAATCAAAGCACCACAGCATCATTCATTAAAATTATAGAATAATAAAAGAAATTTATTAGTATCCAATATCAAATCGTCATTTGCTTCTTAGATCTAGGAAGGAGAAAACCAGGAGAAGATATTCGTCGAATTGTGTTTTTTTATGGGGAAATGTCCATCCATGTTACTATAAATGGTGGCTCCCCTTTTTTCTAGATTGTCGGACATTTGCTTTTGATGAAAAAATTAAAGACAGGCCATATGAATTCGGTAAACAAATATTGGAGAAACTTTAAAATATCGTGCAGAGTGAATGAAAAATAACCAACAGAAAACAACAATGCATTTAAATGTCAATAAAGGTACTGTGCTTTCAGTCACTTTTTTCTGGATAGGAAAATTGTTCCTCTGCTATGTTCCACACTTTTTAAAAGTGGAGATGCAAGATTGCCGATTGATTTGCTGTCAAGAGAACTCGAATATATTATAAGTATTATAGCCAACTTCATGCAGAATATTATAACCTTGAATGATACACATTTTGCTCTTTATTCATCCGAGTCTCAAGAGTGGAGAACGATTAGGTCTTTAAAATATCACAAATAGGTTTTTATGTTCACCTCTGAATGTAAAAGCATGAGCCTTGCGGATTTTGCTGAGATGTATGTCTGAATTAATATTGAATACTACTCTATTCTCGTGCAACTACATAGGAAGCTTAAAAATGAGAACAGAAATCTCAACATACTTTTTGTACAAAATTAACCCATTCGCATCATTTTCGTTTAAAACTAAAATTTGAAGGAAACAATCTCTACTTTTTTGCCTAACACTGCCAAACTTCTTCGAAAAAGACTTCTTGGATCTTGTTTGGCATTGGCAAAATGTGTTTATGCCTATTAACAACAACAATATGAGGTTTACAATATTTATTAATATTACAAGCGCATTCACTATTTGACATCTCTCTTGATCAATATTTTTTTCTGTCTTCAAACTAATCAAATTCAATAAATGAAAATCTGTTAATAGCAATTATTAATTATAAAGAATCTAATTGGTTAAAATTAAATCTAAACATTTTTTTAAAAAAATAGAACATATTAAATTAATATATTAAAA
>MQRK01252837.1:4212-14645 GCA_001938485.1 Girardia tigrina | reverse complement strand
GGGAAGTCTTCTATCGTCAGCAATTATATTTGTTAGTTATTATTTTAATATTAATTTTAATAATTTTATTTTTAAAAGGGAATAAATTTTTTGTTTATTTATTTAATTTAAGATTTTTTTGGATAATAATAGCAAAATTAAAAAATAAATCTTATTTAAAGATTTGAAGATTTGAAATGGGTTTACTGTGTCCATTTTGAATGTTTATTAATTGATTGTATTGTCTTATTTGTAATAAACATTCAAAATGGAAAAAAGTAGAGCCATTTAAAATCTTTAATTAAATATTTTAAAAACATTTTGCCATTATTTTTTTTATGCCAAAAAATAAAATTATTAAAAAGTAACACTAAAATAGTAACTAACAAATGTAATTGTTGATTATGGAAGAATTGGCGAAATATGTACAATCAGAGCCGTAGTGAGGGCAGTGCGAGCGGTGCGGCCGCACCGGGCGCATGGGCGGCAAAATCGCAAAATGACCAATTTTGACTGATCAGATCTCTGTAGGTTAATTACTTTATAATAATTATTACAGTAGTCTTTTTGTTTAATGGCAAAGTTTTGTTTAATTTTCTTATAGCTATGCGATGCAAGGCTCAAGCATCAATGCTGCGTCATAGAGCATGTGAATACGAACGTCCAAAGTCAATTTAATTCTTTTAAGGCATAATTTGTAGTAGTGAATCTTTTTCGCGCTGAGAGCGCCAGATTTGAATTTCGCACATGGCGCAATTTTTCCTTACTACGGCTCTGTGTACAATAATCAATTTATTAAAAAAGCTTTAACAAAATTATTTATATATATATATATTTCTCGGATGTTGTCAAACTAGTCCAACCATTCAAATATAATTATAATTTCCTCTTTATTTTACCAACAAAATAAAATTAAAATAAAACGAAAACAATTTCGACTTTATTTACAGATTTATTTAATTACTTCTCCCATTGAAATTACGTCGTATGGTAAATAGAACAAGAATTTCCAAATTTTATCAGAAAAAAAATTTAACGAAAAACATTAAAAAAAAGAGAGAGAGAACGACAAATTGTCTAATAATACTACACAAATAGAGGTTGTCTTCAAGAATGAACAATTCCTATTTTCTCGAGTATCCATAATTTAACAGGTTTTTATTTAACGAAAAAATGATCAATTTTCACTACTTTTTCAATGGCAAACATTCAAAAATTTAATCAAACTAAACTTGTGCAAGTCGAAAGCAAATTTGTTCAAGATCAAATTACTCAAATTTCCATGAGTCTATGAGCAGTGCGCGATGCTGCATAAAAGCATTGGTCGAAATTGGTATGCAGAAGAGGACGCATGCGAACAAGCACGCCAATTGCTGCCTTGCTCAAGCAGCAGTGCCATCTGTATTATTAAACTATGTTTTTTTTATATATTTCTCTATACACTCAGACTCCGATGCTTCAATAATATATATGCTAACCGTACTCAATTTAGAGTGTTTGTATTCGTTTTAAGAGCAAAGCAAACACCAACACAGTACACTGGTTGATGCCTTTGTGTTTCAGGCTTTCTTTTTTTGTTTATCATATATCGAGTCTCTCTTTCGATCGATTGTTTGTTGATGATTTTCTTGAGAAAGAAGGAATAAACGGAGACCCACAAATCCCATAAATTTGCATTTGATAATTTATCAATCAGTAAAGGAAAAATCCTTTCTTAAGGCAAAAAGAAACGACTCATCATAAATTACGATAAGTCGGAATCTGTTGAAGAAAGTTTTTTGTTTCTTTTTGTCGTCTGTAAATGAACTGGGGGGTCGGTTGTTTTGGTAACTTGTCAAAATGAAAACCAGTTTTTGTACAATAATAAAAAACGAAACGTTTCACACTCGATTCCGTGTCGGATTTGAGTGATCGATTTTCCGGCCAAATTTGTGTGAGGTGAGTCGTGAGGAAACGATGTGTAACATTGGGTTTGGAAAATAAATAAAGATTGTATTCATTTGTGTCTGACTTATGAATACGTGCGATACGTTTTTGTTAGGAGAATATTTGGAGTTAGGTAGGTACACTTTCGTACTAGTGGTGGGTACGTTTAGTACCTACCTATCGTTACACTAGTACTTGTCGTTATTCCAACAACGTCAATAATAATGTATAATTATAAATTTAAGTATTAACCAATACAGAAAAGGTTCCCCAAACATTTGACACTCTTACAATGAATCCCTGATCTTATTTCAATATAAACCTATAATCTTTCCAAAAATTACTAAACTAATCTTGATTTTAATTATAACTATTGAAAGTGAGAGTATTTAATTAACCAAACTCCTTTCGAAACGGCCGGTCTCAGTGTGACATTCGTATAAAATACATCTCTTCGTCTTATCAGATGATAATTTGTTACCTTTGTAATTTAATATTATATACCAGGTTTTAGCAAGTTGTCTTTGGATTTTTATTGTAACACTTTGTAATAGGATACTCGATGGTTCGTTCGTGTTAGACTCGTTCTGTCGTTTCTTTATTTTTTTTCGTTTTTTTTGACAACAGCCCGCTCTCTGTCGACAGTCAATTATTTTGTGATTTTTAATGACTTAATGTTTTTTTTTACAAAAAAATATTTATAAATTTCGTTTTATTAAAAATATTTTCTTATTGTCTCTCGTCCTCTTTCTCCTTCCTTTTCTCTCTCTCTCTCTTTCCTTCCTTTACACTCTCTGTCTCCTTTCTTATTCTTCTTTTTAATTAATTAAAAATCTCGATTAATTAAGTTTTGAAAAAACCAAAATCTATTTAATTATTTATTATTGAATTTATAATCGATTTAAAGAATGATTAGTGAAAAGTCAATATTTTGGTAAATTTGTTTGCTCTGATCTCAACAACTTTAATAATACCGCCGCCATCTTAATGATGCTGATAAATAGTGAGCAAACTCTGGTTTATGTGGTTTATCGAAAATGGTAAATAAACACTATTCTCATCTTGCTCGGGGATTTATATTGACATTTATGTAAGTTATTCTGTTGTCACGGACTCAATTATTGTGTACATGAAAAACGTAAAACAAAAAAAACAAAATTCATTTGCTTTTTATTATAAATGTCAATTGTCCGTGTATCCTGTCTCATCGATGCTGAGACTGATGATGCTCTCAGTATTCTTGTTGTCTTTCAACAAAATATAATAATAATAATACTTTGAACGACTTTCAAAAGACTATCACTAAGTTGCTTGAACCCTTTGAAGTTGTACCTCGAGGAAACCTAAGAGAACCCATTAGATAAAAGACATGGATGACGATGAGTAAAATTTTAATTAAAGATATTAACGATATAATTTTTAAGATCTAATCAATGTTTTCGTACATTCCTATTCATTCTTTTCGTAGAATTAACAACCTTCTTCCACTCGCTGACAAAAAGAAAATAATTAATTACCGACCGAACTGTTGAGGATTCATCAAAGCCTTTATTCTTCTTTCTCTCTCAAATATCCTCTTGTTTTTCGGGAAATAATTTTTTTGATAAAATATACCTTTAATTTATGAGGTCGTCAATTAAGAAATTTGTAGAACTAATTTTTGATAATTTATTAACACAAATATTTATTATCGACATACTTTTGTCCATTGAGCGGCAGTTTGTTAAGGCTTTTTGAATAAAAATTTAGTGAGTGAGAATCTATAAATTCCTGGAAGGTCCTTTTTACGGCTTCTTTGGTATGGAATTTTTTTCCTCCCGAAGATTTGTTCAAATTGAGGAAGAAATAGAAGTCAGTTTTGGCTAGGTCTGTCAGGTAATGTTTTAACACAGTGAGAAATTTCGGGTGCCCAGTCATTGATTAATAGATAAAGTGGGCACCCACCTAGAATATTCCGTGGTGTAGCTCCATCTTCCTCCACTTCCAGATGTAACTGGTTTATTGGATAAATAAACTTTAGAGATAAACTTTATCCTTCTTTATCGTTCTCTCCCCCATTTTGACTCTTACTCTTTGCAGCACGGCAAATAGACTCATTATTCTGATGATAATCACAGTCCCATCTCTAAAGATCAAGTTGTGACTGTGCACGTGTACAGTGGTCAACCAGAGTTATTCATTGAATGGTATCAATACTAAAAGTTATTTCCCGTATGGTTTGAAAAAGATGCTTTTCAGAAAATATGTCTCATTTTCACAACATTCTCAGAAAGTGGGTGCCCAGTAAAAAACTGAGGCCTGGTCAGTATGGAGGATGATGGAGACTTTCCAACTTAAGTAATTTTAGTTTAGTCACGGTCTTAAGTGCAGTATGTGGTTTTGCATTGTCGCGGAGCAAAATGAGAGTCGACTTTCCTACTTGACAACCTAATAAATTGAATTCTTCTTACACATTAAATAACTAAAATATAAAATAACCAAGTTATGTGAGATCTGTAATAAGTTACAGGGTCTGAATTTGACGTTTTATCTTCTAAAATAACATTTCCAAGTCAAAATTAACGAAAAAATAATAATTAAAAAGTAACGATTTGTTTTATTTCAATTTTAAAAAAAACTAAATTTTGTTTTTAAACATAAAATATATGATTTTATAAAAATAATATTAATTTCTTGCAAACCCGAAATTTTAAGGAAGAATACGGAATTCCGAATGTTGTCAAATCTTTCGCAAGAAGAATCTATTTTCCTTCTAAATAATTTCTATCAACCTAATCAGTGTCCTCGTATATTCCTAATTTACAACCTTCTTCAACTCACTAACAAAAGGAAACTAATTAATTACCTATCGAACAGATGAGGTTTCGTAGAACCCGCTAGAGCCGTCATTCTTCTTTCTCCCTAAAATATCTTCTTTTTCTCGCAAAATATACCTTTGATAAATTGAATTCATTTTATATATAAAGTAAATAAAATATAAGATCTGTAAAAAGCTTATTCAAACGATAGAGAAAGTTACGTGTCCATCTGAAACCTTTACAGGGTCTGCTTTTGAAGTTTTAAATTCTGAAAACAAACATGTATAAATTAAAACTAACAAAAATAATATTAATAAATAACATTTTAAAAACAAAATTATGATTTTTTTATATTAAAAAAAGGTTAATATAATAAATAATCAACTTGTTCTTTTTATACACATTATACTATTAATAATCATTTTATACAACTGGAAACTTTACGATTTTCGTTTTCTCCTTAACATTTTTCAGACTTTATTTTATTAGTATAGAAAAAGATAAATAAATAAATACTGAAATGAGTTTAGAAAAGAAAAAAAAAGCAATATCTTTTTATTAAAATTTCATTAAAAACTATCCCAATACCACTTGTCCACTGCGGATGCTTAGATACCGACAAAAGGCGTGGAGAAATTCGATACTGGGAGTTAAGAAGCTTTGCCATCAACGAGAGACAAATAATGAGTTATGGCATGCTCGCCTTGACAGACTCAGTGGGGGATAATGGACTCTACGTTGTTGGGTTAGGTGGACTGGAGCTGTGGGACTATTAATTTGACACCACGAGTGACTAGGAACAAAATTAGTTGGTAATTGAATGATGTGCATGTGAAAATAAATTCAAATGTCCACTGAGGTAATAATGAGGGTTACTTAAGGTTGATAAGAAGTTTTTCTCAACGATATTTAAAATAATATAAATTTAAAATATAATATAATATAATATAAATACAAGCGTTTTTTTTTTATAATATAATATTTATTTTATTAAATATAATTTCATTTTATTATAGACATGATGATCTTTCCGCTTCTGATGCCGACAGTGAGTCGTTAAAGGATATTAAGGAAGGCAATCATGAAAACGGAGGACCGTTGAAGAAACTACAATCGTACCCGATTGGGGTTGGAAATCCAAGTTTAATGTTTTCGGGATTTAATGAAACCGTCAGTCCCTTCAATACAAATGCCACTGGTATTCAAGGAGGTTATTGTACTCCGTACATCTACAATTCCAATCCCGCAGCCAATTATATTTCCTACTTTAGTTCCGGGTTGCATAACCTTCCCATAACCGGACAATATCCCAATATTCTTAGCAGAGAATCTCTCGTTAATACAGACACTAGTTATATGAATTCAGGAAAAAATGATCATACAACAAAATTGTTGAAGCTCAATCAGGTTTCCGAATGTGATGACTTAGATTCCACAGACCAAACGTCGAATTTGCTCAACCCTCCTGCATACGACACCTCCAACAGTGATTACCATTCCATGTCGAGTACAAATTCCACTTATCTGAATTATGATAAGATTTTCACCACAAATATTCCGGAAAATCCTCTTTCCCGTACGAATACCAATAGTTCAACTAATAGCAGCTCCTACAACCCTTATTTCTCTCAGAATACCTATGGCAATTTCCATAACCCAGACTATGATACGCCTATTTACAGTTACAATTAATTTTTGAATATTTTTCATTTAATAAATACAATAATCATTTGTAAATTGAAGATTTTGTTTTCATTTTTTTTTCAGTTTTAAAAATATAAAATTAAAATTTGTTATTATCGAAAAAAAGAGTATAAAAGAATATGAGATTGGTTTAAGGTTTCGGTCACAAATATGCAACCAAACATTACTTTATCTGGAGACCGGTAAAAAGAGACCAGGTAAAATGAGACCACGGAAAAAAGACGCCACATAAAACTATAAAATTGAAGTAAATTTTAGAAAAATTATTAATCCTTTTTTCTAAATTTTCACTTGAATTTAATTAGTTTTCTAAAATTTACTTGAATTTTATAGTTTTATGTGGTGTCTTTTTTTTCCGTGGTCTCATTTTACTTGGTCTCTTTTTTCCGGGAATCACTTTATCTGACAGAAGAGAACTCAGAGTTATCGATAACACTACCATCAAATTTGTACTTTTTATTTTAGACAAAAAAATTTTCATATGTTTTATATCCGGAATTTCATGCTGAACACGAATATGATAGTCATTTTTCTCCTATACGTACAGATTTTTTGTTATCTTATGTTTTAATTTTCTTAGAAAATATGCAAAAGCCCAAGGTTGAAAACATAGATTTATGACGAAGTAATTCATATTTTATGGACTACAAATCATCCAGCAATCATTCTAGGATCTGCTCTTCCTTGATATCGCTATTAAAGTGTTGAGAGAGTTGGAGGAAATCGTTGACCATGCTCATCTGCGAACTGTTCCATCTTGGATGGGAAAAAGTCCATGAGAGTTTTTAGAAAGTGGATTTTCGGATATATATTTACCTTCATCTGTTCAAAGGCATCAAATATTTTTGAAAATATATCTCAATAATCAGGAGATCGGTGTTTAACTGAGAAAAAAATAAAAATAAATATCAAATGCAATTTAATCTTTTTGTATGTATCTTGTCCAAGTAATTGAAGCATGGAAACATAGCAAAAAGGTTTTCTACACACCTTTTAATGACATTCCAGGCACATCGTTCAACTGGCGATATTGTATCTTGAATTTGATGACTTTTAAATGATTTTCTGGCATCTCGTCCAACGAGACGCCTTCTTTTATTTTGGCTGCTGAAAGAAGCGGAAAATATTCTTTAGCATTTTCATTGGCTCAAATCCAAAGCCTTGACGAAATATTTGAAAATACTCAACTTAACATGCATAGGTGGTAAAATTACTTTTCCCGGTGGTACGAGAGCCTTATGAAGGATATTTTGCACTCCTAGTGTTTGATTTACGTCTTCTGGCTAGTGGCTTTTGCTGCAAAGCTGCTGATGTGCTCTGATATCCCATGGACAAATAAAGCGATTGTATTTGGTGTGCCCATCCTGCATCCCAGTGAACATTTCAATAATTTTCAAATTCGAACAAACTCTCCATTTAAAGTTTCATAATAAATTAGCTCAAATATAAAATTTCATTGACGAGTACGATTCTTTCACTATCCTAAAATATGTCACTGCCAGTGCAGGAAACATGTTGTTTGTATGTAAGAGCACAACCTTCCACATGTTAACATTACCATCGATAAAGAACCACCAGTCCTTTTGTACATTCATGTGAATGTTCATTCTCGAAATGAAGACCTTCGATGTAGTAGCAATTACTTGTTTTGAAGAATTCCGCAAACGTCTTATCCCTTGTCCTGTAAGCCGTCGTGTTCGTTCCATGTGTATACTATATTTATATTTAGTTTATTTTATTGTTTCACGTGTAAACTTCGAACGTTATTTTAAAATATTAGGTTGGGGAAAAAGTAATTCATTATTTTAATTCATTATTTATCGATTAAATAATTTCAAATTTATGCTCTTTGTCAAGGTAACATTTCACAGTAATTTCACAAAAAATTTTTTGCTTTTTTTTATTAAGTTCTGAGTGACAGGGTGTTAAAAATGGAAGTCAACAAAGAAAAAATTCGGTACATTTTACAGTTTTTATTCGATAAAGGCGAAAATGCAAGCCAGGCGGCTGTTATTGTGAATGGTGTTTATGGTGCCAATACTGTAACAGCTAATTACACGCAATTTTGGTTTCGTCGCTTCCGTGGAGGCATTTTTTATGTTAAATATGCACCTAGTTTTGAAGCTACCTTCAAAATGGCACCTAATATGTTAGTAGTCGTGGCATCGCACAGGAGCTGAAGATCGACCACAAAATGGTTTTAAACCATTTGGGCAAAGCAGGATTCAAAAAGAAACTTGATGTTTGGGTTGCACACCAATTAACACCAAAAAACATGATGGATCGAATTTACATCTGCGAAGCCTTGGCCAAACGAAATGAAATCGACCCATTTCTTAAACGGATGGTTACTGGGGATGAGAAATGGGTCACATACGACAATACTGTACGAAAACGATCGTGGTCAAAACACGGTGAAGCACCTCAAACGGTCGCCCAAACCAAGACTAACGGCCAGGAAGGTTCTACTGTGTATTTGGTTGAACTGGAAAAGAATCATTTATTATGAGTTGCGTCCGTATGGCCAAACACTAAATTCAGATCTGTACTGTCAACAACTGGACCGTTTGAAGATAGCAATTGAAGAGAAACGACCATAATTGGCCAACAGAAGAGGTGCTGTGTTCCATCACGACAACGCCAGACCACATACGTCTGTAGTGACTAGCCAGAAACTCAGGGAGCTTGGTTGGGAAGTTTTAATGCATCCACCATATAGTCCGGACCTTGCACCAAGCGATTACCACCTTTTTCTCGCATTGCAAAATTTCCTGAGTGATAAGAAATTGGGATCAATAGAAGATTGTGAAAATCGATTAATATAGTTTTTTGCCAATAAGGACCAAGACTTCTACGAGAGAGGCATTATGAAGCTACCTTCAAAATGGCAACTAATTATACAACAAATCGGTGCATATTTGACTCCAAGAGAATAATCCGAAACATGTTAAATAAAGTTTTGAATTTCACGCCAAAATAATGGATTTCTTTTTCCCCAACACTAAAAAGATATAATTATCAATTTTTCTCAATTTACAGAAAATCTGGATATATAAGAGGAAAATGACTATCATACTCGTGTTTAGAATCAAATTTTGGATATATTACATGTAAAGACTTTTTTGTCTAAATTTGAGTATCGGTTAGTGTATTGAGATCAGGTTCATGAAGGGTTTAATTTTGGAAAGAGGAAATAAAAAAGTAATTAGTAATTATGTAAATTAATTTTAAAAACAATACAATTTGTTTGACAAAACCTGAAAATAATGAAAATGTAACTTTTTGCAAACCTGAGTTTGTGAGACCACCATGAACTCCTCATTATGTATTCCATTTTCGAAGACCATTATGGGAATATTTAATGAGTTCCCTCTTCAGTAACACCTTGTAGATGATTCCATCCATGTCTCATAAAAAATATTCATTTTCCCTTCTTCCAATTGACAAAACAACATTAGCATTTATCTTCAATAATATTTAACAAAAGAAAGTCTTTTCCACAAACTTTGCTGATGTTTCTGCAAGCTTAATTGTAACGCGAACCAATATTAAAATCAAAAAGAAGACATAGTTAGTACAGGTCTCGAAATAAATCATCCATTAAATACGTAAAATCTAAGAAAGTAATAGACAAAAATAATTTAAAAGGTAAGTATAAAAACTGATAAAGCTTTCTATTTATGGGTAAATAACTCTTTGACGAAGAAGCTTATGTTTAATCTAAAACCATTTTAACCACCATGGTCTTTAATGTTTTAATAATGTTGACTTAATTATTTTCTACGTTTAATTTAATAATTAAATGGACTGAAAATCTTTTTTTTAAAAATTCTGCAATTTAGTTTTGGAATGATACATTATTGGAGCAGAGAATTGCCAATTTTGACCGAACATTTATTTTGCCAGCTTCAGTGTATAAATAAAAATATATAATTAAAATAATTAAATTAAATAAAAGTAATTAAATAATTAAAATAAAAAAAACTAATTTAAATTAAATTAAAAGTTTAAATAAATAAATAGAAT
>MQRK01252827.1:0-15409 GCA_001938485.1 Girardia tigrina | reverse complement strand
GGATCATGAGTCAAAAAATGTTGCTCTATACCTTTAGCAAGTTTCAATCCCTCGCGAATTAAATCGGCCGTTAATGGAGACACTTTCCCTTCAATTTCGTCATTTTCATCATCTTTATTGGAATTACGGTATTTTTCGGAAGACAAGTATAAAATTGTGAGAATTTTCTAGACATAAAAAAATACTCGAATTGCATTAATTTTTTTCGTAAACTTAAAACGCTAAAAATTTTCATGAAAAAAATCATTAAATCTGTTTTAAGATACAACCTAGTTTACCAATAAATACGGCATGTTTTCAAATTTTTTTCATTTTTTTGGGCCCTTGATAATTAGATACATTTATAAATGATGAATTGATCGTTAAAAAATTTTTAGAAAAAACTCAAAACGAGGCGTAAAAAAAACGTGTTAGAAAAAAAATTCGCGGGATAATATTTTTATGAACCGTGTTATTTCAAAAACGTGTAAAAAAATTCGTGCGAAAAAGAGTTGGGTGTATATTATTTACTTATATTTTTTATATTCCCAACTTTTTTATTGTATAATACATTTTTATAAGTATCTGTAAAACGAGTTAATAAACGTACCTGATATGTTGGTTTATTAACTCATTTTAACAAAAGATAATTAAATAAATACAGGGGTGGCCATAAGTCGCTTTACCCAGTTTTAATAATAATAAACACAAAATTTTGAATGATTTATAAACAAAAACCAGATAATTTTTTTGTTTTAATAATTATTTATTTAAAAATTTTTAAAATTATTTCATTTTGTTCATTGTTGTTGGCAATATTGGCATGGCACGACAATTAACACTTCAGTAACGAATTTTTATAGTAAAACAGGGGATAAAGTATGATAGAAATACACTTTTGAGATGTGGATCGGCAGGAGAGGAACCACTGAATGGCCTCTACGATCACCGGACCTGACACCTTGTGATTATTCAATGTTGGGTATCCTGAAGGAACGCGTTTACTCACAAAATGTTCTAACCATATCCAAGTTGAACGAAAGAATTACTACAGAATTTGCAGCCTTGAACAACGATAAAGACTTGTGCCGACGAATCTGTCACTCTGTTCAGAGAAGAATCCAGTTGTGTATTAAATCTGAAGGACAACACACTTTGAAGATAAGATTTAATTTTTTCCAAGTTTTTGTTTTGAAATTATTATTGTACGATGATTAAATAAAAGTTGTATCATTTAGAATTTTGTGTTTATTATTATTAAAACTGGGTAAAGCGACTTATGGCCACCCCTGTATATAAAATATAAAATTTTTGTTCGTATTCTTTTCTATTTGTTTGTAATTTTGTATTTTTCCTTTGTGCTGTATATATAAATAAACTAAACAATATAAATTCCAGTCTTTTCATTTATTTGTAACATAAACTTGTAAATCAAAAATTAAATTTTCCCATATCCATTCTATATGCAGACAGAATTCGACTTTACCAACAAAGTTTTTAAAATTTAAAAATGAACATAAACTACTTATAATTTATAATTAGATTTTTCCGTTTTTTTCCCGTTTTTTCCCATTTTTGGATTTTAAAAAGTTTTTTTCGATCAAATTTTCACATTATCATTTATTGTCATCGAGAATGAGTGAGTGTGCAAAGATTGGAGAAAGTTGATTGAGTAAAAAGCCTTCAAAAACAGGTTTCTAAATTCCATGGACACGCACATATATATAACATTTAGATTTAATGGCAATTTATTTATAAAAAAATAAAGAAAAAACGCCATTTTAAAAGTTTTTTATTTTGCAAAATCACATTAAAAATGCAGAAATAGAGATAAAGTTAACTATGAAACTGAACTTACAGTTTTGAAGAAACATTTTGGGTTACGGAACTAATTTCGCTAAAGAATTAATTTCGCTTAAGAATTAATTTCGTTGTGGACTAATTTCACTAATGCTGATATTATTTTGGTTATTATTAATGAAACCCGATATTGTAGAAAAAATTAATTAATTAAAGATTATAAAAAAATAAAGTAAAATTGTAGAAAAAGNTAAATTAATCCTTCAAATTACACAAATAAATAAAATAAATAATTGCTGTTAAAGTGATTAATAATTTTAATAATAATGTAATTCTATTTTTACGACAAAATTAATTAGGAAATATCAAAAATATACACAAAGAATGCATAGACTAAACAACAATTGAATATAACTTGAACGACATTTTATAACATAACTCTGTATATAAAAATAACGTAATATTATGAACGAAAAATATATTTCACTACAGATATTTTTGTTTACAAAATATCTTTCTTTTTGACACAAAATTGATCGTTTTCAAGACCACTGCTGGTCAAAAATATTGATTGAATTGCAGGTTCAATATCCAAAATGTTCAAGTATCTGCAAAGAAATTGGGATGGAGTGATTTCATTATTTATTAAACTATCTTTGAGGTCGGAAGAGAGATTTGATAGAATATTAGGATCACGCTGTTAAGTAGTTTCAAATTCATTTCTTATACGCAAACTCTCTAGTCTCATGTCATCAATAATGTTGCTCAGAGTTTCAGTGAAAACCTATGGATTGCCATGATGAACCCCAAATTTCATCTTTAGTTTCTTGTTGAAGGTCTCGAAGAAATTGTTGGTCCAGATCGTGGAATTGAGCCAATTGAGTATCGCGAGATCAATTAATCATGTCCTTTCAAAGTAGAGATGAAAAGATGCTATTTTTGTTTGTTGTTTTCGAGTTCCGATCCTTGTTTGTTTCAATGTACTAAATAATGCACGTATTTTATCAGAGGGCAAAAATCCAAGCGCCATTATCAAATTTATCAGCTGGTTAAATTCTTTATTGCGAATGAAACATATTTCAAGCCAAGTTCGCCAAGTTTCCTTAAAATGAAAATAGCAGCCTTGACAGGTAATCTGTGAATATATTTCACGAAATGCTTTTTCAAAGCTTTTCAAAAGCTTTTTCAAAGTCACCAATTGCCAATGAAGGCAAAAATTGAGGTACCACATCTTTTATTTTCTAAATAACCAACTTGTAATGTTGATATTACCTAGATTTTATCAAGACAAAAAATGTTGGCAACATTCTTTGACCATGTCGAACTGAAATAATGAACAACTGAGAAAATATTTTTGGCACAATAAAAATGTCCCATCATAACAAATGCTATCAAAATTTTGGAGACTATCAACGATCACAGTTGAAAAGAAAAAGATTCCAATGACTTCATCGTCATCAAATATTGGTCTCTTATAATGTTTGTTAAGTATTGTATTTTCTGTTATGGATTTAACATAACCAGACACATCTTCTGGAATCTTAGAGAAGACAAGATGTTTTCTTTTGGCCATTCCTCGGGCAACCATTAGGAAAGAAATTCTCTTGACAACTTTTGAGTACACCCGAAAAACATTATCAAAAATCTGTTTTGAACTTTCTGATATTGTTTCGGAATTATCTTTTAGCTCCTTCTTCAGTGCTCTCATTGGCTCATCATATAGTTCAGGTTCGTGATTATGGCAGGTTTCAATAATAATTTCATTGGTATCAATGGTAATAGATGCTTTACTACTGCAGCCTGTAGTGGGATACATTAGACACATTAATGTAATTCTATTATTGTACACTTTATTCTTATAATACAAAAATAATTTGCCCGATACAGTTTGGAATTCTTTCGCAACCCCTCTACAACTTCATATCCAATATTTGAAGATGACGTTTGATTTACCATAACAACGTTTTAAATTTTATTAATTCTTAAAAAAGCATAAAGTTAAAACAAAATTAATTCTTTATCAAAATTAAATCTTTAGCGAAATTAATTATTTAGCGAAATTAAATTATTTTTTCTACTACCTTTTTNTACTATTTTACTTTAATTTTTTACAATTTTTAATTAATTAATTTTTTCTACAATATCGGGTTTCATTAATAATAACCAAAATAATATCAGCATTAGTGAAAATAGTCCACTAACGAAATTAATTCTTTAGCGAAATTAGTTCCGCACCCCAAAATTTTGACATGATTTGACACCCCAAAATTTTTTTTGAGGATAGTCACTGAGGCATTATTAATAAAACATTTAAAACCATACTTAAATGTTCAAAGTGGATTATCCAATCATATTAAAATCTTTTAATATAAAAAAAGATTAATTGTGTAATAGTCAATGTGCCATATAAATGACTTGTAATTTGAAATTTACTTCACAACTGATGATACCGTAATGGCGAAACATGTTTTGCAAAATAAAAAACTTTTAAAATGGAGTTTTTTCTTTATATATATAATTTTTTTCTTTATATATATATATATATATATATATATATATATAAACCTCAAATATAATCATTTCGACTTTAAATTTTTATTAGAAAACATGTTTCTCCACTTTTGTGGCATCTTTAGTTCTGTATTTAWGTAAAAAAAGTTATTGTTTATATAGTAAGATGACTATTGTCACAATGTGTTACTTCAAAATACTCTAATATGATTGGACGAATAAAGTTCAAAAGAATCACTTGCAGCTTATACTTATCATCTTATATCATTCTTAACTTATATGATACCTTATATCGTTATGAACCACTAGAAACACAAAATGACCTACGAATCATGAATATTTAGCTTTTGTATTGGTGTTGATGTTGATGGAATAGATTGACCGGAAATAGCATAGTAATTCTTCTCGTGGTTATCGTGGAATATCTATTTCTCATCTCCAGTTACAATCCGATTTAAAAGTCTTCTTTATTGCATGCAAATCATCTGCTCGCAAGCAAAAAATCATTTATCTACGGCTCTGTTTCAGTTTATAAGGTATCCAAATTTCTTGCCTGTGAAGCCTTCTCATGGATTTCAATCTCACTGAAATTGCTGGATGCATAATTCCCATTTATTCTGCAAACTCCTCTGGCGTTTGATTCCGATCTTTATCAAGCAATGCTTCCAAATCTTGTTCTTCAAATTTAATTTTTCTTTTTTTAATTATCAATTTGAAAAATTATTTGCATTTAATTTTCAATTTCAAAATATTTTATCTGAAATTTAAAAAAAATCGCAAAATGCGAATATTTGTTATCATTATTTATTTATTATAATAATGACACTTTTATGATAATGATCTCTAGTTTAAACACTAACAAAAATCAATAAAATCAATAACTAATGTTTATCACATTATATAGACTATATTTTATGAGTCTCTATTATTCCTGTTACAGTTCACCGAAGCGAATTACGATTCCAAAATGACCCTCGAGACACTACGTGACATCCATCCGAATGATGAATTATTGATTTATTACGGTAATAATTTCTTTGGGATCGATAATATCGAATGTGAGTGTTTCACGTGTGAATTGAGGGGTCGAGGAGTGTTCAGTTACAATAACTATACTAATAGTTACAACAACAGCTTCATCTGTAACAAAAACTTTCACGCACCTAATGGTGCACTGGGATGTCCTATTTCTAACAATATCGATCTATGCTCCTTCTCTCATTCATCAATAAATCACAAACAGAACGATGAATATCGATCGGATCCAGCCCGTAGAGTCGTTACTCGGTCGTCGAAAATCACAAACTCTTCGTCTGATAATCGAATTGGTACCGATCCCTCCAAGCTGATCCCATCAACTCATTCTATTCAAGGTTAATCTATATTGCATTATTATTATTCTGATTATTTAATATATTTGAAACTGTCTAGTGTCATCTAGTATATATATTCATAGTTTTTTTTTGCATTGATATGGACTTGTTTTTGGAACAGCTACGAAACTTTGGTATATTTAGACAAAGAGAAGGTCCTATAATTCTTTTGAATAAAATCTACAAACAAATTTTGAAATAATTTAACCATTCATGTACCATGCTGTGTAACGTGTACACATTGCTTCTAATAACTTAAATATCTCTATTTATACAATCAATTTAATTTGGAGATCTTAGGTATTCTTCCGTTACATATTTACGCATTGAATTACGAAAATAATCGTTATCAGATATTGACTTCTACCATGAGCAATGTCAATGAATGTTTCTTTTTATATCTATTTCAAATCAATCTTTTCTCAATGTGTAGCTACTACACAGCACGGTGACACGCGTATTTTTTAGCACGGTAAGGGAAGGGTTAATTAAACCAAAGAATTATTTGAGTGTTTTACTAGCAACCAATCTTTGCAAAGATTTAGATTTTTTAATTATTATTTCTAATAAATAATTTAGTCAATATCATTATTATCTTAAGACCATAATTCTATGTAAATATAAAAGTTTTTATTAGATAAACAAAGAAGGAGAATATAAAAATAATTATTGTTCAATAATTAGTTGCTGATTTTGGTGGAATCAATTTTCGATCTGCCACCATTGAGATAAGTTGATGGTATAAATTGGTTTGATTTCAGAATTAAAATATAAAGACGATTGAGCAAATAAATGCAAGAAGTGTAGACCACTATCCTAATTAAAACTTGTTAAGAAGATGTAAGGATAAAGGAAATCCTATTTATTTGATTTATAAATAATTCAGTTTTTATGTTTTGCTCTATGACAATAATCTACTTGAAATTGCTTCTTCAGTATAGAAAGCCATGTCAAATGGATCTGTTTAATTTATTTATAATTTGAGAATTTAATGTTTCAGTGAGTTCCTGAAGTTAATATTAGTTAGCAGGGATTAATTTAACATTTAAAATTTGATATGAATTTAAATTCTTTATTAATCTTTGTCAACTTCGCCAATGGATAAATTATTTGATACACCCAGAATGAATTTACAACTGATTGGAATTCGATTATTTAAGACTGATTGCGAAAAATATTACTAACTTTAAAATCCTCTATCTTCAAACCCATATTTTTGATTGAAAAATACCGATTGTTATGAAAAATGTGTTTAATTCAAAATAATTTTAGTAAGCTAAGAAAGATTATTTATTTTTAATAAATTCTGCGAGCTTTTCCGGAATGCCTGCCATTAGACTTGCAATTGTAGTTTCTGTCACATTTTTGGTTGCATTATTCCATATGTTCCGAAAATCTGCAATTGTTTGTGCCCTCTTGTTGGTCGAATTTAAATTCCTTTTTACCAGGGCCCAATATCTTTCGATTGGGCGAAGCTCTGGACAATTTGGTGGGTTTGCCTCTCTTTGTACACAAATCGACGTTATTGTCTTCGTACCACTTCTTGGCTGCCTTACTATAGTAGCACGATGCCAAATCTGGCCAAAAGAAAGTAAGACCTCCGTGCTGACTTATGAATGGTAATAAACGCTTTTGCAAGCACTTCTTCACATAGTCTTCTGTGTTTATTGTGCCAGATGTGACAAAGCATTTACTCCTTTTCCCGCATCCACATATAGCCTGCCAAACAAGAACTTTTTTGGGAAACTTAGATTTTTTCTTGCTTCTAAATTTTTCTTCAACTCCTCCTCTCTTAGTTTCAGAGTAGAATTCTTGTCCGGATAGCTGGAAAAACTCGCAGAGCACATAATTCTCATCATCCATAATATAACATTTTTCTTCGCAAGAAAACCAGATTTCAACTTTCTGGCTCGCTGCTGCGCCTTTACGTTCTTGTTAGCATTCCGGTCTGGTACTGTTTGAACGTTACACGTTTTAAAACCCACAGACAGCTTAATTCTCCGAATTGTTTTCTTGCTGCAATTTGCCTTTATCACCAGTTTTCGATTTGATAGACGAGGATTTCTCTCTACCAGAGCCTTTACTTTCTTCACATTCTATGTGCACGAAAAACCCATTCTTCCTGAACCATTTTTCTAAAAACGTTCAATTTCTCATTTGTGAGGAATATTTGGTGTGTTGATGCTTTTGTGTAGTGTTTGCATGTTTAAATGTTGTGTGTTGATTAGGGATTGTGCCTCCTAATCAGATGGATGATTAATATTTTAATTCTTATAATCTGAAACTAATTTATTTAAATTTAGATTTAATATTCAAATTTTTAATTTTCATTATTGCAACTTTTAAATAATTTTATTGATTTTATTTTTGTAAATTTTTAAATAATTAAAATCAAATTAATGTTTAAAAATGATTATAAAAAGTAATTTTATTTCAGCCAATAAAATTTAAATTAAATATTTTAAATAAAATAATTTTCTTCAAGTTAGTTCAGATTGGAATGAAAAATATAATACATTAAGTGATGGATTTAAGTTTGAGCAATACTATTGATTGTCATAGAGATGATCAAAATTGTCAATGTAGTAAATGTTCTATTAAATGTATAAGTTCTCTTAACATCATTGAAGTTTTTAATAACGTTAGAAACTGTTTTCTGACAAACCTTTGCCTTTCTGGCAATTGTTTACTGACTTGATTGTGGATTTTCTTGAAATAAACGAATAATTAATTCGTGAGTTGCTGTTTCTGACGAAAAATTGAAAAATGAATACTAAAATGAATTTTATTTTGATTTATTCAAACAACAGTCTACTTGATTAGTTTTTTTGTAATTTGTGAATTTATGTTGGAGTTATAGAGATTTAAAGTTAGTAATATTTTTATATACTGAAAATTTTTTTAATAAGGATCCAAAAACCTTATTAGACTTGGAATCATTGAATTTTAAAATAATGTAAAACATTAAGAAGGTCAATGAATGATGTTTTCTCTATCTTTCTGTACTTTACAATCTGATGATCTTAACAGTCGGTAACAGATTAAAACAGACTTGTTCAACTATTACGGTATCTTCAGTATAAGAAGAGATTAATTTCTATCAATATGGTTGAAAAACTAGTTCATAATGTTTCAACAAATTGAAAATATATTTTAAAATAGCTTAATTCGATTGCACGAAGCACTTTGATTATTTAACCACGCTTCGATAATAATTCTTTCATGATTTGTGTCAAAATTATTTTAAATGACTTAGTAATCTTTATCAGTATTTTTACCATTAATTTTTTTAATATGACTTAAAATCGACTAATATCTTATCAACTGAATATGTTTAGTATTCTAGTTCGGGGATAACAACTTATCTCTCCAATGTCCAATGTTTAATTTGATTAATTATATTTGCATTAATATAATAATTAGTTTTTGATTCAATAGAAAAATAATCTCGACATTTATTACTTATAAAAATAGCTTTTTATTTCACACTAAAATGGTCTAGTTTTTCAGAAATCGTTATAACTCTTTCCATCGCTGGATATTGTAATTTAAAAGTATTTATCATTTAATTTCAATTTCATTTGTCGAAATTTATTTCATATTTCGTGGTAAAAATAGTTTTGTCCTTCCTGCCAGAAAGGCTAAATTGTGACATTTCTAATGTTAGTTACATCAATATTCGAATTCGCGAAGGTATTAATCGTAAGAAAACCATAAAAGTGTATTTATTACAAACAAAATTCAAATAAAATTTTATTAATCATTTCACCCAAGCTCGATACTTATGTACTCTCTCTGTTCCGAAATAATGTTTACATTTGGGATAAATCTTTCCGATTATCAGGATAGATAACGATCCAGCACGTCAGGATTAACAAAAATTTAATTATAAATAATTATAAGTTGCCGCATATCGGCAAAGCAAAGCTTCGCAACAATGGTACTCTACCATCATCTCTAACGTGCAGACCAGAAGCGATTCTCATGGCACGGCAAAATATTGATGAGCAGACTCTGTAAATATGAATACTGACCCCTCATCTTGTAATATTGTAAATAATGGAGTATTAAAATTCGTTTCAATAGTGATTATAAATGCTTTTCAGTATGATTTACTTCTTGGTTGTAAAAGTTTGGAAATGTAAACATTATTTTGGAACAAAAAGTCATGGTAATATGTAAACATTATTTCAGAACAGAGGGAGTAAAATATATTTTTAATCTTTTTAAATCTCATTAAAATTTATTATTTATTTTATTAGTAATATTTATTTTATTATTAATTTTATTTCTTAAAATTAGATTTTCACTATTTGTTATTAATTCCAAAATTAAAAAAAATATTTATTTTACTTACTCTTTATTGATTGTCAATTTATACAATTTTAAAAATGCACATATTTTGTAATTCGTTTTTTACAAAATACTTATCCTAAATATTCACATTTTCTAAATTTTTCATATCCTTTTTCTATATCTATTTTAAATTTACAATCATTTATGCCTCAATCTGGCGAAATGTAACCTAACTACTCATTGCAGCTGGAAAATAAGTGTTCATTAAAAGATTAAATTATAATTGTAGAAAAATGTGGCTAATGAATCTTTAATATAATATTTTATTTAATTTCGATAATTGTGCATCTTAAGGTTAAGTCAATTGTAGTTGAATCAGATTTTTGTTTTTTAACTCAATCATGTGTTCAACCTACTTATAAATGTAGAAGAAAATAACTTCTTGTTTCATAATTTACTATGTATATAAAACATTCAAGAATTCCTAAAAAGGATATTAGAAAAAATTCCCAAAACTCTGATAAACAATTAAAAGAAAATACGCTCGAAGATTGAAAGGTCTTGCAGTCATCGTTTAAGCGATTGGTAAGAGCTGGCATATGACACAGGAAATCAAATCACTTATTTCTTAAAATCTTTTTAATTATAGTTAAAACTAAGATTAATTAACTTTTTTATTTAAATCTACTCATTAATAAATAAGGATAATAGAAATTTTCTAAATATTATTAATTTATTTCGGAAAATTCTGACATTTGTCTTTTTGATGTGATAAATATCCTTAAGATTCGAAACCTTCTCAAGCTACTTGACATTTTTGTATAAAATTTCAACTAACTTACAATTAATATTTATTCTACTATTTTTTTTATCTACATGTAAAAATTAGTCCACTAACATTTACTTTATGCATTGCCCATATATTTAACTATCAGTTTAGCAAAAGGATTATGACAAAAATATGCTTAGATAACTTTCCAAAGCCTAATCTCCTCCATTTCCTGTCTTTTTACTTTTGATGACTCATGAAGAAAAAAAGGGAGGATAAAGAAGCTTGGTAGACTGCATCATTGCTGCTGGTGCTTACTATGCACGTGCCATTAGTAATATTAAGAAAATTATAGTGTACAGGAATTTTAAGGGATAAAGATTGTGCAATCTCTCCTTCAGTAGATGCATGGCCACAATTGATATTGTACCTAAAATTATTTTCACATATCGTTTTATATTAAATACCAATTAACATGTATTCCAATTTTGGTAAAATTCGATTAATGTTTCCAAAATAATTTTAGGCACAATATTAATTTTGTTTTTAATTATTATATTTATATTTATTTTTCAATAGATTTTATGAAAAAGCAAATGACGAATAACCAAAAAATATTAATCATAAAATTGAGAGTAGCTTTGAAATTGAAACAACTAATAAATTTGGTTGCAAATTGAATTCAGATTATGGTTTTTAATATCAGAAATATTTTATTTAAATGATGTGAAACATAAAATAAATTTGACATTTTAATTCAATGGACACTAAAAACAGAAAAGAGAAAACGATCGATTTCACTATTTTTTCACTGTTAAATTGGACTTTTGGTTTCGGTTCTAAAATTGTTTAATAATATTTTTTTTCAATTTCAAATTGACTTGATCAAATTTTAAGATAAAGAATATTTCTATAGATTAAAAAAATTATATTTTCGCTATTGTAGATTCGTAATAATAATATATTTAATTCAGAAGTCTATTTCAAAGTATACATTTAATGTCAAATAAAACGTATTATCATGTATCATCAACTTATATCAATTATTTGTGTAATGCAAGCTTGTCAAAACCGTCTAGTGGGATAAATTAGTAAATCAAAAAATTAATTTTTTATATCCATTCTTTATGCAGATGGAACTCTACTTTGCCAACAAAGTTTTAATTGAAAAAATAATTAAAAAAACATAATAAAAATTAATATAAACTACTTATAATTTATAAGTAGATCTTTTTCAATTAATATTGTTCAGGAACTCTGATGGGACTGTTTTTTCCTAATTCTGAGATTTTAAAAAGTTTTTTGATCAAATTTTCACATTATCATTTATTGTCATCGAAAATAAGTAAGTGTGCAAAATTTGGAGAAAATTGATTAAGTAAAAAACCTTTAAAAATAAGTTTATATATTCCATAGATACATGTATAGAAAACTTAAGCTAATAAAAAAAATAATTGGTTTTTTATTATTTTATTGTTTTCGGATTGTGAGGAATATTTTCGAATGGTGTTTATTGTAAGTTGTTTTTATGATTGTGTTTCTCCCACCCAGATGGAAGATTGATACTTTGAATGTTTTGAAACGTTGGACTATTCGAACAATTTTGAATTGTAAATAACAACTTTAAAATTAAATAAATATATTTTATTTTAATCAAAATATTTTAAATCTATTTTTAAGTGATTTAAAGTATTTTAATAGTGAATTGTAACGTAATGATTTATTTAATCTTAAATAGGATATTTAAAATTAATTAAAATATTTTTGTAAAGAATAGTAATTTAAATTTGTTCGAATAATTAGAGGTTTAGAAATAGAATTTAAATTTATCAATCATGAACGATGTGTTATTACGGAAGTTTTATGAAGAATTGTCCTGGAGACAATTCGAGTTGTGATGTCAATAAAAGTATTGGAAACCATATATGTATTCTTAATACGGATATTTATTAGTGAATCTCGGTGACCCGACAAATGCGCTAAAAGGGGATTACATAAATGTTTTTGAATTTTTTTTATTATTAATTTGCTAATGTTAAAATTATTTTTGAAGTATGAATCATTTCCGTCGTGAACAGAGCAAACTATAAGTCRTATATTTAKTGGAATTTAGATTGTGTATTTTGGATWATTGTTAAATTGATGACAAATTKATGTTTTTTATCTTTTAGTCCATTATATTAAATTTATATTTCAAAAATAATTTTAGCCTTAACGAATTAATAATAAAACTATTTCAAAAACATTTATGCAATMAYCTTTTAATGCATTTGTCGCRGTACCGTAAATCCCCACATAATGTTTAAGTTCAAATTAAATWTCTTAAGTCTTAAATTTGTCTATTCCCGATGCAAAGCGTTCTTCAAAGTATCTAGTGACCAAAATGTATAAGTATAAATAATGACGATAGTTTTGTTTAATAATATTTTTACGTTGAAAAATGGTTTTCCTTTCTTAACTGTTTTGTATTTGTTATTTTTATTATTCTGATAGAACACTTAAATCTAATATGTATAAAAGATTTTTCATATTTTATTTTAAAATGTGTTAAAATACTTTCTTTAAATATAATCGACATTATGAATATTATGAACTGCTGTTTCTGTAGTAGGTTGTACCTGACAAAGAGTAAGTAATGAAACGAATGTCGTGATTTTATCTTAATTTAAAATAAATAAATTATTTTCAAGGAAATGTATTTCATATTTTTTTAATGAATCAGAACAAAATAATTTCCATTTTATCTAGGTGCCTTAAATGGATTGAAGAAATCTGATAGTGCGTATTGTCTCAGGATAACCTACAGTCGAATCGATAGGGTTAAACAAAACATTCTTTCTCGAGTTTCAAATAACACTAATAATAACAATGGAAACAATAATCATTTGAATCATAACAAAAGTCAGTTGAATTTTCGGAATCATAAATCACCAAATATTTCAATAAAGAGGAATGTTAAAAGAAAAGGTCAACTATTGATATCCACCGACCGGAAACATTTTAAAGAACCATTAACTATAAATAAACCTCCCGATAAAATAATAGACAGTTCAAAAACTGTCAAAGTCGATTCTCAAATCATTAAACGACGTTCTTTGCGTCAGTCGAACTCCAAAACTCTTTCTTCGAAACCGGTAAATAACACAGAATCACACATCAATCTAGAAGAAAATAGATTGGGAAAATTAACGATCAAATTGCGCAAAACCTCAGATCATCCAAATCAATATGAACATTGTGAAACCGGTGACTCCATATCACCTATTCAGAAGTTGACCATCCACAAGAAGACCAAGCTCAAACACACAAATGGTAACAATGCCAGCAATCTACGAGACTCAGACTCAAATATCTTCAGTCGTATGACCCAATTGTATCTAACTCGATCCGAGAATATCACTCCTCCTCCTCCGGTTCTTCAATCAGACACACCACCGTTTCTTTCTCCTTGGTTTTGTTCCGAGAAATCCAGCAGTCATTCTTCTCGGAAATCATCGAAAACAATGAAACTCAAATTGAAACCATATAAAAAATCAAATCATCTTCTAAAAATCGTTAATCTCAATACTAAACCAACAATCGAAAAGTATTCTGAAACGAATCATTTCGATTGTTTCCCACCTCATGTCCCGGACACAGCAAGCAGTGATATTCCTTCGTATTCCGCGTCCAGTCCAACAATTCCGATTTTAGAAATCGAATCAGAAACCGAACTCGTTCCGCCTCAGTTAATTTGTGAATTACAAGACCAAGACGACTTTCTCGACGATCCGGATAAACCACCGTCCCAGCACCAGTTCTTGTCAAACGATTCCTCCTCACAATCAGTGGTAGCGAAAAATAAAGGTATAGTGATGAGATTCTCTCGAATCTGTGGAAACAGATTTATATCTCTTTTGTCATAAATTCTTTTTTTCTCTCATTTGTCAAATCGGTCCTGTTTTTACTGCGACTGCTCCATTTATCACTGCAATTATCATTATTATTATTATTATCATTTATTATTACTATTATTTTATTATTATTATTATGATTAATAATTATTATTTTTGATTATTATTATTATTATTATTGGCTATAGTATAGTTATTTATATTATTTTTATTATTGATTATTTAATGATTATTTTTACTATTTATTTGTGATGTGTACAGATTTTTCAAAAAATCATTTGTCTTTTTTTTCCTATTTTTATTTGTATTAATTTTATAAAATGATTTATATATTCTTTTTTTAATTTTTCTAGTAAAATCTAATTTAAGAAGTCTAAGAAAATCGAGAAGAATAAAACGAAAAACGCATAAGTAAAAGACTGTTGGGGGTTGTGAGAAAAAATAATTCGAAGAAAAAAAAATCAGAAAGAAAAAACTTTTTCGATAATAAAACAAAGAAGCAAATAAATTAATAAATATTTATATATAAATCTAAGAATCGATGTTTTTTTAAGTGTGGCCGTTAATTTCTAACGGTATTAAATGTTGGCGGAACTCGAATTTTATGAATTATTTTTATTTTTCTTTAAATGTTTTAATCGTTCGTTTGTTCGTTAACATTTTTTTGGAGTTTCATTGTCTCCGTTTTACGTGTTGATGAAATGATGACGCTCCTTTTACGCAATAAATATTTTCTGGAGGTTGTTTCTTGTGCCTTTTCGTTTTTCTTTAAATGTGGTTTTTAATAT
>MQRK01252822.1:6670-18973 GCA_001938485.1 Girardia tigrina | reverse complement strand
TCTGTAAACGAATTCAAGAACATGGTCGAAAAGAGAGTAAGAGTAATATTGCAGAACATAGGAAAAAATGTAAATATGATGTTAATTTTGATAATTTCAAAATTCTGTGAGCATTTTGACAGTTTTTGGGAGAGTGTCGTGTGAAGCAATGTTAATTAGGTTATGTTGCCCTAAATTCAATGTTCAATCGGCAGTCTCAACCACCTTATTGAGAATTTTTGATTAGCATGATTTCATGCAATCGAGTACATAATCCTAATTTTTGTATTTATATACAGGTGAATTGATTATTAATTAGTGACCTGAAGATGACCGTAGATCCGTCGAAATATATTGTCTTAAAAGATATTTTTAAATGGATGACTTTGGTATACAAAAATGTTTGTAGGTTTACAGTTAATATCACTAGATTAATGTCGAGAACAATTAGTTTAACTCATGCAAGTATTACGTGAATTTATATTTTACAAATTATTAATTTTATTTGATGAATATATTTAACATATTTGCTTTTTATCATTATCAGAAAAAATATGAATGACCTCCGTGGAAATATCCTTGTGATTAACGAGAAGTGGATAGATGAAAACCTCATGCCTGCAAAGCAGAACAACCAAGTTTTGGAAATAATTGGATAATAAAAACGGACAATAACTGAAAATAACTTTCATATTATTATCGCCATTAGTTTCCGATGTGACTTTTACTTCGAGGTGTTTTATCGGGCTGAAAATATTAATTTTCAGCGATACATTTGTTATTTGAAAGGTTTAAGAGTGTATTGAAAAGCATGCATGACGATGCTAGGCCTCATACCGTCATCATGACACAGTAATTACTTGCTACTAACGACATTCAATGAAAACTCCACCCATCTTATTCGTTTAACATGAACTTACATGACAGACTCTTGTACAGGAACATGGAGAAAAATTGTAGTCACCGCCCATTACAGACAAGGCTGAAGTGAAAGCTTTCGTCGAGGAGTTTTGCGAGAACAAAAGTGATCAACGTTAAACAAGGAATTCCAGAATTTCAGCGAGGAATTCTGTGTCATGTTAATGCTGTATATTAGTTAAATTGTTTATTGTTTGTTAGTCTCATCTGTGTCATTTTCATTATCAGCAGCAACTATCCACATTCAAAACAAATATTTATTGATGACAATAATACACATAAACAAATTTCTCGTTAATTTAATCACTTCAGTGAAATTCATTTAATTTTTTTTATTTCAATTTAATTTGTAAAATTTTTGTTTGTTTTTTAAAAATCATTTTTAACTTTTAAGTTTTTAAAACTTTTTGTATTTATTTAAATTTGTTTTTTTTAATTTTTGAATTAAAAAATTTTAAACTATTTTGCAACATAAAACCTTTAACTAACTCCACATATTGTTGAATACAATTTTTGTACAATTCTTTAAAACCCCGATTTCTTTTATAAACACTCTATAATTAAAAGTTTTCATGCATATATTCATACTTATTTATTCATTTTAACCAGTTTTGATGTTGCTTAGTTTATGTTATTCAATACCAAAGCTCTATTAAGAACGAAAATTGACTTGTGGATTGTGATGAATTACTAAATATTCAGTGATAATTGTAAGGCTCGGTATTACTTTCAGATGAGAATTCTGACATTTTCGAAAATTTTATTTTTTTATAACAACAAGAAACATATTATTTAAACAATTTTTCCTACGTAAATTTCTGAGGAACTATTTGTAATTTTTCTTGCACAAACCAATAATATCTAAATAATTATAAATATAAAATATGTTAATTAATTATTTTTAAAATTTTATATTGAATTTAATTTTTTAATTTAAAAACAATTATAAACATAAACTACTTTCAAATATTGTATATTAATTTTTGTATTTAATTATATATATTGTGTTTAAATATTGTATTTTCTTTTGAATAATCATTTTATATTACATTTCATTAAAATTTAATATTTATTATGATATTTAGTTTTTTTCATTTTGTATTTACTTTTAAAGTTTAATAAATTATGTTTCTGAGGAATATTTTAAATTTGGTATGTTGAAATTGGTTTGTTGAATTTTGTATGTTGAGTTTAGTATTTGGAAATGTGTTTCTCCCATCCAGGCCGAAAATTGATATTTTGGATGTTCACGATAAATAATTATTCGAGTATAATTTGAATTTTAAAGTACAGCATCAGATATTTAAAAACTTTAAAAATATTAAATCGTTTCAAATTTTATATTAAAATTTAAATTAAGTAAATAGTTTTAACTAAGTTTTGAATTAAATAAATGTTCTTTCTTTCCATAAAATAATTTTTTAAATAAAATTAATATGTAAATAAAATTATAACTAAAATTACAAAATTTGAACTTTAAAAATAAAATCTGAAAATAATGAAATAATTGTTTATTAACAAACATTAACAAAAAATTATCAATTTAGAACGATGTCGAATTACGAAAGCTTTGCTGAGAGTTGTCCAAAAGACAATTCTGATTGTATTGAAAATAAAAGTTTGAAAAGCCATGTTGGTGTTCTTAATAATGTTAAAATATTTTTCACATCTATTTTATTTATTAATTTGATTATTTTAAATTTAATTATTTTTTTTAATTTATTTAATTACGAGTTTTATTATTTCAAATTTTTTAAAACATTTTAAAATATTATTAATATTGAAACTTTATACCGCATTTTAAAATAAATTTCTATTTTTTACTTTTAAAATTAATTATTAATTTTAAATGTTTAATGCAAAACTTTAATGCAAAAATTCAAAAATTTAAGAGACATAGTAAATCCTTACAATAATATTATTAATATTAATTATATTTTAAAATAAGTTTCGTATTAATTTTTCGCAACAATATTACGGCTATTTTCGTGTCTATTTTCTTTAAAAATTGGGGTTTTGTCTCATTGATTTCATAAAAGTAATGATCCTATACTTCCTTTTGTTACTCAAAATTCGAATAATAAATCATATTTTACATTTAGACAATTTGTAATGCTTTGCAATCTTTTGTAATTTCACTGAAGCTTTTTGGAGGAGGAACATCTAAGCAAAAGAAAATTTGAAAGATTGTTCAGGAAGTTAAAATCTGGTAACAATTTGAACTGAAATTACAAATAAAGAAGAAAGGTTTTACCATCAAAGTTTGATGAGGCACCTTTGATAACTATGAAAGAAGATCAATAGTATTGATCCAAATATTGATTCAATACAAAAATACAGGCATGAGTCTTTAATGTGGATCACTTGACCATTTTTTGCTGTCTGAAAATGCTTGACGAAACATAGGGGTCAGCTAGATGGATCCTGAATGTACTATCCAACAACAGTGAAGCTGTTCTTTCCAAATTTGTACCAAATTATTGCAGTGAAATGTGCAAACATTGTTCTAGAAGAATCTTGTCAAAACGAATAAGCTATCACTTTTATTTAAAAACGGTAAAAGAACAAAGATACATTTATTGTCAGATGTTTTACAAAAAGAAATTCTGAAATGTATTCATTTTAAGAATAATCTACTGAAACATTGCCTTAAACGGTATTTATTGATGATGAATTGGCAACGACGACCGATTTTCGACGATGGCGAATTCCGAACCCAAACTAAGAGGCTGTCTTAACTTAACATCGTTCATTCTGAAATCAAAATATAAAAACAAAGCGAAAAAAATTACATCATCCTCCACTACACTAATGGGCCTCCGCATATTCAGTGTTGTATCATAAAATTTATCCTCAAAGACAGAGATCTACTTCCTTAATTATCATTGTGTATCACAGAAGAGCCTATTGTTGAATAGGCGATTGTTTGAACTGATTGAATACTGATTGTTGATACCTTATATGGCGAACAAAGTTTACCTCGACGTAAGACTTTGCGGCGACTCTGAAAAGTTGATTGTCTCTAAGAACAGATACTTCTTCGTCAGCCTAACAGCAAAACAGGAAACAATAATTTAAATTAATGGTGAATATCAGGGACGTAGCCAGGATTTCATTTCGGGGGTATATTGATGAACGCATCACACTTTCAACCACACTTACACATCTTCACACTCACATAATTACTCGTGCATACACACACTGATACTGCTAATGATTTTTTGGTACAGTGAAATAGCTTTACCATATTGTTAATTGTTTAGCAATAATGAAGAGAGACTGAAAATAGAAATTGCAGTATATTCTACAAAAATTGTAAGGAGTAACGAATTTATTAAAGATAAGATGAGGTAAATTCATATTAAAAATTCCAGTAAAGTTCTTCCAGTACTTCATCAGCACTGACTTAAATATCATTGTGCAATGACAGCATCACCCGACCAGATTAATTTTTTTATTAAAAATATTTTTATAAAATTGAATTAATTCAAATTAAATAAAATTAACAATATTAAAAACAATTATTTCTTCTAGATAAAATTCCAACTTAAAAAATGTATTTTATTAAATTCTTAACCATCAAAAATATTATTAAATAGAAAAGATTTAATGGAAATAAATTTTTTGTACATTTAGTAAATTTTAGTGAAGTTTTAGTATGGAAAAATTTTAGAAAATATTTCTGGTGGGATTGATACACTTTATGCCCATTCCCTTCGTCTCTAGTATTTTATTTTTTATATTATTATATTAATATTATATTATTATTATTATATTATTATATTATATTTTTTATTAAATGTTGTCATTGGTTTTATTGAAAAACGATACAATGGTTTTATAGTAATCTAATCTTTTTGCATAGGAACATATTGTATTTCCTATATAAAACATTTTAAAATTAAAATTGATATTTAAAAAATAAACGCATTTGCTTTAGTTACATTTATGTATTATTTGTATTGTCATATTATTCAATAATGATAAATATTGTTTGGATACAGTTTTAGTCCTTCTCAATAGAAAAGATTATAATTTAATCTAAATGGATTTGTTATCTGTTTTAGCAAAAAGATTTCAGAAATTATTAAAAAATTTCCCTTGGTGTATAAGAAATTCTATAAAGATTGAATAAATTTTTTTGTACAGAAACATTGTTATACATTGCTAATAAATTGTTTAAATAAAAACGTGTAGGGTAAAATAAAAAGAATAAAGTAAATTAAAAATTTTTATTTATTTTCGAAGGATTGACCGTCATCATCAGATGTAATGACAAGTTTAAATAAATTAACAAAATTATATATGATAATGGATACTCAAAATTACTAGTGGAAAAACTAACAAAAGAAATAAATAATAAAAGAAACGGATGTTGAAGATCACGATCAATTTTGCAACACTGTAAATAATACTATAGAAATGAGAAATGTTTTAACTATTCCTTAGTCAGAAGGATTTAGGATGTTTAAAAATTCTTTTTTAAAAGTAATAGACAATGCAATAAATATAAAATAATATCATGTACCAAAAAATTGAAAGTATGTTCGGAAAAGTAAACAGGATTGTGTTTGGATCTCGTTTATTTATCAATTTTTATGTAATGATGTGAAGCCACATACTTAACAGAGCTATTAAATCATCTCAGTAAGATAATTAAAGAACAAATAATGGAGTGAGTAATATTGCAGTACATAGTAAGCATTGTGAGGGGTATAAAATCTCAGACTTTTCAAATTCTGTGCTTTCAATTCAAGAATTATTGGAAGAAAGTGACATGTGAAGAATATATATATATATATATATATATATATATATATATATATATATAAGATCTTTGGATCCTAAAAAGTGGCAAACATGTGTCGATAAAATGGCTGCCTACTTTGATAAATGACATAAATATTTATTTTAGTAAATAATCAAAAAACTTTGACTTAAGTTCTATAAATTTCATACTTGAAGACCTAATAATACTTTAACCATCACATTTTTGGAGTCGAAAATCATTTAATCCTTCACATATATCGCGTCTACTTTAGCCGAAATGCAATAAAATGCTCACTAATGAAAAAACTGTTAATTGGAAAAGAATGATTCATCAGCGGCTGCATACCTGAACCATTTAGTTAAAATTCAAATGTCAAATGTCAGTGTTAATTAATGGGTTATAAAGTTTAAAAATTGAAATTCACTAGTAATGTAAATTGAAACCCCTTTTTGTTGAACAAAAACTCATCTTTTGAAATCGGTAAGGTTCTACTCATACCACAATCTGTGACAGAGAGTCGATTACTCAATCGACTCAATTGTAAATGTTCACTGATCCAAGTTTTGAGATGATGTTTTTCACTCCAAAATATAATGTTTATTTAGTTGTGAATTTTAATAAATATAATTTATCATCGAGTTATTTTAATCAAACAATTAATTTTTTTAGTTTTAGAAATATTAGTGACAGAAAATTAATTAATTTATTTATTGGTACAATATATCATTCATATATTATTTATGGTTTTTTATAAATGAATTTTTTTATTTTCAAAATAAAATTTTAATGAAACATAAAATCAATATTAAGCTAAATATAAATTTCTAAATTTTTTAGTAATAATTTAATTCTCAGAATTGAATGAAAATTTCCCTAATCAAAATTAATGGCAATTATAAACGGTTGAAGAATATTTGTCATTCTCTTTCTCATGGTATCAAAAAGCCAGTTGAGAAATTGAAAATTATTCTAAAGTTATTATAATAATAAATTTCTATTCATTAAAATAACATTATATTGATTGACCTCTCGAATCCACAGAGGGATTCTGTGAGCCTTTCAGTTCATCTGTCCCTTCAATTATCCCACTTATAAAATAAAAATTCCGGGGAAACCCTTAAATTCCAAAATCGATCAATGTTTTGGCACTGCTATTTAAATAAATATCCAATATGTCATTAATTCTTAACTCACAGAAGTGTGGCACTAATCATGGGTAATTATAATGAAGAGGAAGATATGCTGCAAGACATTGAATCAAGATAATTAATTTTCCTCTTAATTTAACCAAAATATTTTACCTATAGTTTATTAATTTATAATTATTTTTAAGTTAGAAACTAAATACGTTATCCTATTTCAAGATTGTGAAAAATATTTTCATGAGTTTGGTTTTATTAAATTAATTAAGTTAAATTAATTAATTCCATGTTTTATGTTGTTTTAGAGAGACATCTTTCCTATAAAATAAACATTTCTTTATTGAAACTCCTAAATTATAATAACTGCATTCTCTGCAATGCATTAATCGTTTTTATCAATTTCAACGTTTTTACTATCAAAAGTCAAAATTTTTTCCTATTACTTGTTGACTTGAAATTGTTTACAGTCATTTTTTTGAATTATTTTATTTAGATCCGAAGATCTTTAAATTCAAAGGAAAAAGACATAAAATCAATTAGATTTTCGAACAAATTCTTTTATTTTCCAATGTTTATTATCAATGACCTTCAAAATTGATTTATTAAAACAACATAATAAAATTATTATATTCTTTTCGGTTCAAATTAATTAATTTTTATTCAAATAAATGTTTTTTTACAATAATGTTTTTCTTTTTACATAATAAATTAAATCAAAAATTGTTTTGAATAATTTCTTTGAATAATCAATTCCGTTCCTTGATTTGACTCGAATATATTCTCCCCCAATGAACCGAAGTGATTTTCTCCTCGCCGCATCCTTCCATGCCATCCTCGTAACAATCACTCGCACTCAAGTCGCCATGACCCCTAAAGTTATCGACATCACTCGTATTAGCTTCATTCTTCTCTTGGATCGTCATAGTCATTTCACAAGGAACTTGTTTCTCATCCTCAATTTTACATGTCTTCCGGATTGCTCGTCTTTTTACAACTCCATTCGATTTGACATCCACTACTCTACACTTTCCATCAGTACCCAATATTACCATCTCTACTGTTCCCATAGGCCAATTCCTTAGACCATCATCTGACTCTAAAACCCATACAAAATCTCACTCTTTCAGATCTCGATTTTCTTTTAGCCATTTACTTCTGTTCCTCCAGTCGATGATTAATTCCCTTTTCCATCTGTTCTAAAATTGAATAGTGAGATTCTGCACGTGCTTCCGTCTGGAATTTACATTTCTTTTTTCTGATACTGTCATCATAGAATCACATTCTCCTTGATAACCAGCAATGATAAAATGATTTGGCGTAAGTATCGGACTGTCTCTAGGATCTTCCATGGATCTCGTCAACGGTCTAGAATTAACGATCCCTTCTATTTCTATTAAGATTGTTTCCAATTCCTCATCAGTAACTTCAGCCGTACTGAGTATGATGTATAGCGTGTTTTTGATTGTTTTCACTATAGACTAAAATATTCCTCCGAAATGAGGTATCCTCGGTTGATTAAAGATCCCTCTAATTTCTCTATCATTTAATACCTTTAAGGCCTTGTAAGTATCTTGTTTAATCTCTACAATTTCGAAATTTATTCCTCGGAAGTTTTCTCCGTAATCCGAAATTATCATCGATGGTCTTCCTCTTCTGGCAATAAATCTTTTTAAAGCTATTATAAGATCATCAGCACCTAACCCTTTAACCAATTCAATATGAATTCTCCTACTTTGGAGACAAGTAATCAAACAGATATATTTTTTTTCTTTCGCTCTTCCTCGTCCTTGTTTAGTGTATATTGGACATACGTAATCAATTCCGATTTTATCAAATGCCCTTAACGCCTCTTGAAGGCGAAATTCTGGTAGATCACCCATTATCTGAATCATTTCTTTGACCAATCTTCTCAAACAGATCTTGCACAATTATTGATATCCTTTTAAAAATTTGGCATTTTTGGGAACCAAAATCTTTCTGATAATTTACAATACTGTTGATTAACGCCAACACAGTAAAGATATTCTTGATGAACATGTTCCACTATCAATTTTGTTATTACACTTTTATTAGACAGTATTATCGGATATCGTAAGTTCCAAGGAAGGTACTCAGATTTCACTTTCCTGCTGTTGCTTCTCAACAGTCCGTCTTCTGCAATCATATGATTTGCTTTTAATATTGAGTCCTTTGCTTTAAGTGTTTTTCCTGCCTTAATTAATTGTATCTGTGATTTAAACCATTCATGTTGATCTTCCTTTATTATTTCTTTTTCTGCTAATTCAAATTCACTTTCTTTATGATCATTTTCAGCTTCCTCAACTCTATCTATCATATGTGTCTCGGATAATCTTTTCAAGACCAATTTTCTCCAATTCGAATGATGATTATTAGCCACGGAATTCTCTGATCAGCACAGACAACGCAACTGTGGTGCCGCTCTCCGTCTAAAAACTCAATGCCGGACACCCACTGACAAGCTCCTACCTCTTCCCAGCCCATGCAGCCACCTCAGAAAGATATTCGTTCCCAAATCCATCCATAATGCCTTCCAAACAACTCACCATCTCCTCCGGTTGCGACAATTTCGCACAAATTTTGATTTTAATTCAATTTCCTGCTGACACTATTGACAATATTCTTTGAATTGTGACTATTTATTAAAACTGCAGCAAAATTTTTTTTTCGAATTATTTTTTTAAATTGATGTAATTGGTGATTTCCAAACATTCGGTAACATTAGCGGATTTATTGGAATACGACGATTGTGGAATCGAATGAAACCTCAAAAGAGGTTCATTTGGTTTTCTTTTGTTATCCATTAATAATTATTTTGCTAATAAAATAGTAATTCTATTTGGCTAAAATCGAAATAGTAACGCTGATTGAAATAACTTTTTATAAAAAAGTTTCAATCCAAGATATTTGAATTTTCACAATCGCAATTATTTAAACAATTAAAAAATTTTTTTTTAATTTTTGATTTTATTTTATTTAATTAAAATTTATCTCGAAACAATTCCTATTAATGAAAGAATTAGTACTTACATCGTCCATCGGGAGATTTGCTGTGAGTCTGGTTCCTTTATTTATAAGGTAAACAGGAACGGTTCTTAATGAAACACAGATTTCATCTATCTTTGATAGATCAGCTACAAACGTACCTCCTTTCGGAATTTTGGAAAATTCTCCTTCAGTAGTTCTAACTTTCTTATCTTCTTTCTCTTCTATTTTTAAATTTTGATAATGATTCGAGTCGTTTGTCTTTATGAATGTTTCTACAATTATTTCCATATCTACAATTGCCGGATTCGATATATTTACATTTGATTGGACTTTCTTGCTTTGTTAGATCATGTATGTATCTACACGCATTTCCTCTTTTGCAGAAACCCTTTTGGAAATCCCAACATGGTACTCTTTTAATTTCTCTTTTCGATTCAACTGGTTTTCTTTCTTATTTTTGAAAGAAGGATTTTCATTTAGAAAGTTCTCTAATATTCTGATTTTGCTGTTTGGGATTGAATGTGCTGATATCATGAACAGTTTCCGCAGTGGTCCGCTTTATTTCCACCTCATTTATTAGCCAATCCTTTAAAACTGATAATTTCCTTCAGAAAGGCGAGTTCTCTCCCAACGCTCGACTAGAGCTTCGGGTAATTTTACCATCAAGGTGATGTATAATAATCCTCCTTCAATCTCCACTTCCTTATTATTATTCTCTGATCCAGAAAAAATAGCTTCCAACAAATCTACGAAAAATTCTAGGTCCTTTAAATTATTTGCCCTCACTGGAAAGAACTCATTTATTTCTCTCATTAAATACGCGTATTGCCTCTGAGTATCTCTATATTTTTTGTCCAATTTGGCCAATATCTTTTTGTATTTTTAAGTTAATATAAATAAAAAAACTAAATATGATATTACATTTGCTGCATGACGGAATGTTAAAGAATTAATAATTTTTTAAAAACTTTGTTAATTTAATTAATAAAAATATTGAATCAAAAAACGTTGATCAATATTTTAAATTTTAGAAGGTTTATAAGATTCATCATGTAAATAGTACATTTGACGTCAAAAAATAGATTCGTACTGTTTAAGAGGATTGGCACCTTACAATTGATATTCAAAGTATAAAAATATATTATTTGTAGTTCATATCCATCATGTCTCAATGAATGTGATTTTTCGTTTACGAAATAAATGAAAAGCATCACAAAGTATGGACAGTTCGACTGGGCACCCTTGTGGTAGGTTACTTGGGTTCCTGGCCGAGTGAAAACGAAACAATACTCAAAAGGTTAAAGCTCTGAGAGACGACTACCAAGAATCTGATATGTATATGTATTGTCTCCAATGTCGAGTATTGTACTTTGACATGGAGCAAATACAACCCCGGCCAGTGGAACCCCTCCCATCAAATGCAGTGACTGTTGCTCCTGCAATGGTCGCGGCAGAGGTAGGGAGAAAATAAATGAAAAGCAGCAGGGTAGGGAGAGGGGTAAGTAACGAACTCCAATGATCGAGTCAAGATTGGAGTTTTCCCTGTTATCCGAGGATAATGATAAGTATTCCTAACAGGAATGTTGTTTTTTATGCAAGTTAAAGTGCTAATATTTTAAATGTAAATTAATGATCTGTTGAAGGGGCTTATCAATAGAGATTCACAGAACTGCCACTCGTATTGTGAATCAAAACCGTATTGTAGAAAAGAAAACTCATCTTTAAAAAAGACGATGTTTTACTTTTACAACGAAACCATGGATTCACTCGATTGTGAATGCTCACTAATTTTCGTTTTGATGTGCAGATTAAACTCTCCGAGACTCACATTTTTATACCCTTGACAATTATTTTTTATACAACATCAGTCATCAATCCACCCATCGTTTTCCATTTATTTGAGCGTGAACTTTGCACTTTCAATGAGATTGAAACAATCTTGACACTTCTTGTATGTGTGGAAATATTCCGAATGTAATAAATATAAATAAAATTTATTTTCAAAAACAAAATGTATTTAGCATAATATTTGATAAAAATTAAATAGAAAAGATTATATTTATAATTTTAATTTTTTCTTTTACAAACTAGTTTTATGTACGTCAGTAACGATCTGTTTTATTCCTCTAGAAGAATGTTTTGGAGAAAATTTATCCAAAAAATTTTCAAAATAAAACTAAAAGGTTTTTGGTTTAAAATAGAGAAATAAATTAAATTATTTTCACATTTCATTAATTAGCAGAGTCTGGTTCATTTGATGAAGCAGCAAGCCTCAACGGAGAGGTCAATTATGCAATTTGTCGCAGGAGAAGTTAAATTTTGGAAAGTCATTAAAGATTAGCCACCTTGAAGGAAACTTGATGAGATCAATTTTAACAAGTGAACATTTTGTCTTCATTATCTTAATTAATTAATGCAAATTGAGAAATTTCATTAAGTATATTCAACTATTTTTTATAAAGTTATTTATTTATTTTTCGTCAAATA
>MQRK01252818.1:0-12278 GCA_001938485.1 Girardia tigrina | reverse complement strand
GATATCATCGTAATACGAGCCGGTATTGGATTACATCCCCGGATCCCACCACAACATGTGTTGCAGTACCTTCGACATTATTTTTAGAGCTCAATCCGAATCCGATCCGGTTCAATACTATGACCAGCCCTAATGATGCACCACCAAGTAGGGCAACAATGACAGATTCACTCTGATTTGTAGATATTCGTGCCGCAAATCTCAAATGGCTAACTTGTGCCCCATGTGGCGCAAACTCCTTAGTTTCTCCGCTTACACAAAACTCCTCCCGTTGTCGCTAGAAATTCATTTATTTAATTCCCAGTAGTCGTGCACCTGTCGGAGGCTTTTCTTTTGTACAGTTCTCCAAAACAGAGACGGATGATCGCTGCACCGGAGTGTCGCATCGACACTGCAATGGTCACACTACAACCAAAGATAAAATTCTTTTATGACAGTAGCTTTAAAGTATCTTTCATTTTCGCATTTTTAAACATAAAGAACACTGAAATCCATGAAAATTTACAATAATTCTCGCGCAACTTCTGTAGATTAAGGATCGTAAAAAACTAAATTTGCTCAATCTCAATCAGGTTAACTTACTAAGTCAACTGAGTCTACATGTCCTCTTTGATCACTTGCAACAATAGAATAAATTACAATTACTTTTCTAAGTTTTCTCAATACACCTTTCACACTGTCCAATACACTGATTGATTAATTCCGTCAATATATTTGCGTATTATTTTTTAATTAAATTTTGCAATACTTTTATTGATATTATAATCGGAAATATAATAATAATAATAATAATATAATGACATTTAATTTATTATATTTATTATAAATATGAATTTACTAAAAACGTATAAATTATATTCATTAAATAAATTAATTTTATGTCTTGTTAATTAAATTAGTAAATGAAATTAATCGTAAAAAGAAATGGAACAAAATGAAATCATTTAATCGAATTTCTAAATCCTCTTAAATAATTGTGAAACATTTTTTTGTTGCTTTAAACAGGAAACATTCAATTTCTTTCCAGACGTCTTTACTTGCATCTATTGCATCCCCCTTGGAGAATAACATTTTAAATGAATTCAAAGTTAAGTTTTAACTTGAACTTAAATTCCCTTAGCTGTTGATGGAATTTATTACTAATCAACAATTTTTAATAAAAATATTTCTACTGAATATCCTTATTTATTTCTCATGAATATCTTTGTTTTTAATCAAAATTTATTTAAGAATTATTTTCAGTTTACAAAATAATAATTAATGATTAATTTTAAAGAAAAATATTTAAATTTATTTATGAAAACTGAATGTCATTTGGTTTTGGATCATAAACAGATTTGCTTTTACCGGAAATGAACTATAGATTGATTAATTTAAGATAAAGAAAATAATAAAAGTAAATCTTGTTGACACATAATAATAATAATAATAATAATAATAATAAATTAATAATAATAAGAAGAAAAAGTAGAAGAGGAAGAAGATTATTATTATTAGTTTTTTTAGTAAATTCTAATCGTTGAATTTAAATATTTTTTTTGATATTACAAAAGTTAACTAATCGAATGACAGAATTCGGAAAAAAACTCACAGGAAATTCCATTTTTCGTTTGATTTCTGCAAAATTCCATATTATAGATTAAAAATTCAAAAAATTAAATCAATAAAATAAAAAGGTAAACTCATTTATTTATTGTTAATAATATTAATAAAATAATAAATTATTCTTCGAATTCCTTATCATTAAAAAGTTTATTAATTTTTTTAATAAATAAATATTGTTCCACATGATTGAAATTCACGGACTATTAACCAACCAAAGTAAAAGACAAAATGGAGCCATCAAAATAAAACACAGACGTGAAATCTGATTGTATGTTGGAGCTGTCAGAAGGAAGGTCATGTCAGCAGAAAATGTTTTCAAAAAAAAACGCGCTTTTTGTCGATACTCTTAATTTATCCCTTTTTGTCAACCTTATCATTAAGGTTTCATTTTTTTAATTAAACAATTAATTTGAATTAGGTTTTTTAGTATATATCACGTTTTTTTCTTTTTTTACTCATACTTATGTATATTTTTTCTTTTAATTTAATATTAATAATTAAATGTTGATAAGAAATGGTTGTCAACAAAATTAAAATTTATAAAATTACAAATCGATAAATTGATTTACAATTTTAATAATTGACGAAAATGTTATTTCGTATTATACTTTTTCTCCTTCCTTGGTATCAAGACAGAAGAATTTGGAAAACTAAACTATTAGATCCTCCTTCGAAACAATTATCACTGAATCCAAGTGAGCGCAGAACATCCGATTTAATATTCGTTTATCAGACATTGTTCATTTTCCAAACAACTGACGAAATTATATATCAGTACCAACTAATTCAAAGAATAACCTACAGCCTCAACTACCAGTTAGAAAATTAAAGAATTCCGGTGTTATTAAAAAAAGAACAGTCACAAAAAAAACAAGAAGCCAATCCGAATTATATTTCGTTATTTGACCAAATACGAGTCTCGAATTAACAATACTACGCAGGAAGGAAGGAATGGAGTGACCGGTACATTAAGTAATATTTCCATAGTGATTATATATTTTCTCTCCCTATATATATATATATATATATATATGTATACTTCTTGTTATTGTGATCAATACCTTGTTCTTTTTCCTTCCTGTTGTAATTATTTGACCGTTTAATATGTAATTGTTAAAATAATTATAACTATTATTGAATTTGTTTCTTGATCAATATTTGTAGAAGTAAATTCACTGATCGATACGCTCCACTAGTTAGTTTAATTCTGTAATAACAAACAATAAGAATATAATGTAAAGATATGTTAAATGTTGAGCAAATGGCTCTTTACAAATAAATACTCTATATTTCGAATATATTTAGCAAAATGTTCTTTTAAACGATGCATCCACCTCGCCAGCTTCAATCTTTTCATCTTGGTTTGAAAATTTTATTAATACGCAGCAAATGATTCCTTACTTTAAAAACGTGTTTTACGTTTTTCAAAATCAAGATTTCGGAATATGAACCGATCAAGCAGATTCGTGTCGTGAGAATACGGCGGCTGCTAAACAAGTGTGATTCGATGTTGTTCACAAAAGTTCTGGGTCATGACAGTCGTGTGAAGGCGAGCATTGTCATTTATCAATGCCAAGCTGCCTGGTCGAGCAATATTCAGAATAGACTGCAATAAATCCACATACCGCTGACTTTTAATTGTCTGATTGTGCTCAAGAATCTGGAATCGAAAATCACCACAAATGTTGGAAACCACGATTATGTGAAATGTTTTGTCCGGTATTATTCTTCGTACTTGGAAAGGCTTATCACCGTCTCTTGCAACCAAAAAAGGATTAGATTGTCGACAGGGTAAAGGATCAGCGTAAGCCAACTCTTCATTATCAACAAAGATGCTCCCTTTCAATATCTAAATTAAATATCCTGGTTCTTAAAACCTCTGCCGCTGATGGTATTAAGTTAACTGGTGGGGAATCCATTGTGTTTAGACGCATCTGAGATTTAAATTCTCTGTCATGATTCGATACACTGAACTGACATTTATTTCAGTAATGCTGCTAATTCCTAAAACAGTTTATCTGTTATCTCCGTCAAAGACATTTCACACCTTCGCTATATTCTCCTCAATCGTTTGCATGTGTGGTATCCTGGAGCCTTCTTTTCTAATCGCACTTACAAGCTCGTTTCTTTTGTACTCTGTAGTAATTTCTTGTATCCTTCGCAAGCTTTTTACATCTCCACGCGTATTTACTAAAAATCCTTGGATGTTGACAGCAGAAAATTGGTTCTTAGATAGAACTCCAACAAGAAAGTTAATGTTTTCAATTTTTGCATTCATAACTTTAAATTTCGCCAATAGAAATAGTTAATTTAAACACTTTCGCCAATGAAGTCAAGTTTATACTTGATAATTTTAATGTAAATGTGAGAGTTAATTTTAGTGCAAAGAGTGTATTCATAAAAGTATGCATTGAAATATAAAAAACGGGGTTTTTTTAAACACCTTATATGTTGCAGAAAAAAGTATCATCATATATTATATGCGGTATGAAATTTTTAAATGATTTTAAAATTCACTTAAAAATATAAAATGAAAAACTAAATAATAAAGAAAATACTTTCTATGATAACAATTGCAGTGAGATACGCAGTATTACTATAACAATTCAATTACATGTACCTAATTTTATAAAAGTTTTAAAACATTCTGGATCTACTGAAAACTAAATGAGACTCTCCTTTATATGAAATACTTAAGAAACATTTAGATGTATTTATTGGACATAAATAGAACGGGAATTATACAAAACCTTTGAAGCATAATATTAGTACAAAAGGTTATCCAATTTAATGAGCCTGAGAAGACAATCAGTGAATTTCGATGATAAAAATAAAGAGTTGATCAAAAATCTGGAGGATAACAAGATAATAAAACGATGCAATTCTCCTTGGAACACACCCACGGTTAGTGTGTGGAGAAAAGACAAATAAGAATTAAGACAATTTTGAATTTCGAACAGTTAAAGAAAAGTAACAGAAAGATTGGCATATCCAATGACTAACATTGAGGAAATATTGAATTTTCTTAAAGGGACTCGTGTCTTACCTACAATCGATTGATTGAATGCATATTACCAAGTGGAGTTCGACGAAGAATAAAAACTGAAAACGGCTTTTTCTAGAAAAAAGGGGTCAGTTTTGTTTTATCCGTATGCCTTTTGGAATAGATGCAGCTCTAGCAGCGTTTCAAAGAATAATGAATGTTGTTTTATGTGATATGCTACAAGGAAGCGTTAGTTAGACGACATTCTTGTATTTTCAAAAACTATGGATGAACACATTTTTGAATTAAATAAATGAAATTAAATTTGCGGGTCTTAAAATAAATCAAGAGAAATTTCATTTTCTAAAATGGGAAATTTTTTGGTCACATAATTTATGAAGGAGTTAGAAGCGATCCAGACAAGTTAGAATCTGTCATAACATTTGAAAGACCAAAACGTAATAAATAATTAGGAACTTTTTTAGATATTTGTAATTATTAACAGTACCTTTGAATTTTAGAGTTTTAAAATAACACATTTCAGTAATTAAAAACACAAGGGAAAGATAAAAATTTAAATAGTAAAAATAAAAGTTTTAGTAAAATTTGTTGTAGATACTAAATAAAATATTTTGGTAAAATATAATTAAATATTTCTCAAAGAAAAAAGTTTTGTTAGATAAATATTAAATATATTTAAATATTAGATAAAAAGATTTTTATAAACGTAAATAATGGCAAATAATTTAAAAGAAAATAAACTTCATATTTATTAAGAACACCAACATGGGTTTTCAAACTTTTATTTTCAATACAGTCAGAATTGTCTTTTGGACAACTCTCAGCAAAACTCTCGTCATTCGACATCGTTCTAAATTGATAATTTTTTGTTAATGTTTGTTAATAAACAATTATTCGAACAAATATTTCATTATTTTCTGATTTTATTTTTACAGTTCAAATTTTGTAATTTTAGTATCAATTTTATTTAAAAAATATTTTATTGAAAGAAAGAACATTTATTTAATTCAAAACTTAGTTAAAACTATTTACTTTATTTAAATTTTAATATGAAAATTTGAAAAGATTTAATATTTTTAATGTTTTTAAATATCTTATGTTGTACTTTAAAATGCAAATTATACTCGAATAATTATCTATCGTGAACATCCAAAATATCAATTTTCCATCTGGGTGGGAGAAACACATTTCCAAATACTGAACTCAACATACAAAATTCAACAAACCAATTTCAACATACCAAATTTAAAATATTCCTCACACTATTAAAGATATTTATTTTAGTAATTTGATTATTTTAGAATGGAATACAAATTTTAATGGATTATCTAAAGAAGCTGATTGCGATATGTTACATAGAATTTTAGAATAAAATATCTCTGTTTCTCTTAACAATCATAAAACCTCAAACGCCTGAAAAATAATTGTCTTATAATAACAGCAACTAAGCTATTAATATAATAAGTCTAATTTACTTTGAAATCACAAGAATGTTCAAAGATTTTCCCATGTTATCTGTATCTTAAATATAAAAAGTTTAAAATAACTACATAATATGATAAAATTCAAAAGTGCAATTAAATTATTCTATACATTTATTAACATAAACATTTATTCGAAATCAGTAACATATTTTTATAGTATAATTTTGGATTATTTTATTCGACTTAAAGTACAAAATCACAACTGATACTATAAAAACTATGTCAAATAAAGAATCCCTGAGACGCCATGAAAAATATCAACATAAGGCATCAAAAACAGGGTTAAACTAACAAAAACCAACATTCTATTGTAATCTTCAAAACAAACGATTATTACAACGAAAAGATTGTTAGAAAATAATAAAAAATCATACAAAAATAATCAATAAACATATATGTACATTTACAAAGAGAAATTCATTTTCCAAAAAAAAATTTGAGAAAAAAAATAAATATTTATATTTGTGCTTACGTCTCAGTCGTTGCTTCTCTTACATAACACGAATAAAAATACAGAGAATAACAAAAAACTCTAACGAATCATCGAAAATATTGTCGAAAATAAAGTTTTTCTAATAATTCATCTTTTTTATCACTGTTCCATTATTCAGTTTACGATTTTGATATAATGAACATTATTATTAAATAGGATTTGGACAATTGATACTCATTTGAAAATAACTGAATAAAAATAATAATTGTTATGATCTAATCTTACGAATCTAAATTTTTACAAAAGATATCGAAAAATAATATTACAAATGTTGTCATTTGAAACATTTAATAAATGAATTATCATTATAATACTGCAAATCAATGGTACTTATTGACTCTTGATTTTAATTTGTACTATAAGCCTAGGTACAATGAAAACCAGTTAGTACGAACACTCTCTTAGTATTGTAAACTGTAATCTCAACATAACTAGAGTTAATTTAATGAATCTGAACCCGCTTTGTACGAAGAAAAACTTATCAAAACCCTCCACTAAGTAACATGTTTTTATATTTTGTTTAAATAATTATAATTAACTATAATTGTTTTCAGAAATATTTATATGGTTACTGAAATTTGTGTTAACATAGTTCCATGAAATTAATGATTCAGAAATATGAGAGTATCATCCAATATCTTTTTTACGTAACTAGCTGAGGTACCCACCTTGCATTTGGAAAAACTGATAGCACGTATTAAGTAAAGCAACAATTGATCTCATTATAATCATCTCGTAAGAAACAATTTTGGATAACGGGTGCGCAGGCAAAATCTGGACATATGAAAAATGCATACTATCAGTAAATTATAAATAAATGGAACATCCAATCAAATTGCAGCATGAATCACATTGGGTAGGGGTTCTTGTATAATATTTTGTCATCCTCTCGGCATTCATTTTCTCAGAAAAGACATGACATAGCAACAGCTCCTTGAGAGAGTTCGCAACTTTTGGCAGCTGAACTTTTTAAAAGGAAAAGCCTTCACTGTAAACCACTTTGTGAATGAAGGTTGTGAACGGTCTACCATCTATATGCTTCTCTCAAACCTCTCCAAGAGTTCACACGTGCACAGGAAGCCAGACAGTGGAGGCTACGATAAAAAGTTAACAAATCAACAGCGCGCAAGTATTCGGAGATGGATTCAAACAAAGCGTGGTGTATCTATCAGACGTGAAGCCAGCAAGTATGGTGTCTGTGACACGACGGTGAGGAATATTATCAAGGAAGACGGTCTAAAATGCCGAAAGAGAAAGAAGGCTCCTCAGTACACAGAGGAGCAAGTAAAGTGAGTGAAGTTGAGAGCAGGGAAATTACTCCGAAGTTTGAGTGATGAAAAAATCATCATGGACGATGAGAGCTACTTCATGTTGAAATGTGATTATCTACCAGGAAATGATCACTAATTTACTTCGAGTCCTCAATCTACTCCTGAACACGTCAAATATAAAACAGAAAGAAAGTTCCCTGTTCAGCTGATGGTTTGGCTTTGTGTCTCCGCACACCAGATCAGTGATCCTATATTTTTGCAGCGGCCAAACAGTGTACATGCCGATTTCTATCAAGTACAGTTCATCAGATAAGATCTGATGAAGTTTATCAAGAAATATCATCGAGATTACGAAATTCTCTTCTGGCCGGACCTGGCTTCTGCACATTATGCCAACAGCACTCTCAAACTTCTCCATCATCTCAACACCCCGTTTGTTGACAAGGAGTGTAATCCTCCCAACGTCCCACACTGCCACCCCATTGAGAACTTTTGGGGCGCTCTAAAGGCGAAAGTGTATGAGGGAGGCTGGGAGGCTCAAACAATCCATCAACTACAGCAACAGATTAAGAAAATGTTGAAAACAATGGATCAGTCCACGTTGCGGAAGAACTTTAAAGGGATTAAAAAACGCCTTTGTGTTGTGTATAGAGACGGACCACTTTCAATTATTCTGTAAACATTTTTTGTTCCTTATATCTTGCCCTTCAATAAAATATAAACAGCTTCTGGAAATTTTATTTCGTCTTTTCACAATGGTGGTTTAAAATTTGTCCAGATTTTGCCTGCGCACCCGTTATCACGAAAAGCGATCACATCATGTTTCTGTTTTTTTTATGTTCTTATTTTACATTGTTTGAAAATATTCTTTTCCTTGTCGAACACATTATATTTTATTAGTTCCTTTTACTAAACAGAGAGAGTTCCAAAAGATACATCATTTAACATCATTATTTGAGCTAAAGAAATAATTCACATACATAAATTTTTTGAATGAAACACACAAATAGAACGCTTGAATTGAATTCGACCATCTTTGCTATGATACTTTGAAATACTGCAACATTATTACTAAGTTCTTAAAGTTGCAAGTATCAGGGGTAAGTGTGTCTTCTTTCGGAAGAAAATTGATTTCAACCTTTCAGTTGTTATGGAGAAAGTTTATAGAAAGTTCGTTTGTATTTGGTAATAACGTCTACAAACACATAGATTAATATTAAACTATTTGCAAATTATCCGAATTAGAATTTCATAACTTGAAATTTAGAAAATATGTATCTCATAAATTCCATTGATTAAAATTAAAATAATAATTTTAAAAAATATTAAATTAATTTATTCATTTAAAAATTAAAAATAAATTTTTCAAATCATTTAAAATTATACAGCTATTTTTAAATTTAAAATAAATTTAAACATGAAACTTAAAATTAAATTAGTTTCAGATAATACGATATAAAGTATTAATCAGCCATCTGTGTAGGAGAGATACAATCCCAAATCAATTCAAAACACCCAAACCTTCCTCATATTACCATTGAATGAAACGATCTAATTTTGGATAACATTTTTAAGATATTATATTTGTATAATAATAATATTGATAAGTTTAATCAAATGTTTCAATTTTCTATATCATGTGAAATCGTTACGGGACATTGATTCTCGCTTTACATTAATATACTAAAGAATGTATCATAAATTTTAAAGTACAAAACTCCTTGTACTTATTTGCATTGATAAGAACTTAAGAGAGAATCATAATTGGGTCTGGAATCAGGACAAGGGCAAAGTAGTAATTAGTAATGTAACAAAGCATATTAATAGTTATAATTAAAAATAAAAAACGAAGGTAGACAAGTAGTTTAAAATAATCATACATTAACAATTGATAAAAAATTTGCTTATTAAAAATTTCAGAAATTGTCATATTAAAAAAATATGAAAATTTCTCTTCATTATTCATAAATTATTTAAAATATATTTCACAACGATACACTTGTTTCGATACAGTACCCTGCGGCTACATAAAATATTTGCAATGGTTCATTGGCAGATACATATAGAAATATATCATATAGAAAGATACTACGGTTACATATTTCATTACTGTATTCTATATATTTTACTAATAAATCAATCAAAATTATTTTTATTACAATTTTATCACCTAAAATTTATTTAAATTTAAACATTTTTAATATTTTTTTATTTTTACTTTATTTATAAAAACACATTTTCATAATTTAATGAAATTTTTATAACATCACTTTTATAATAATAATGATGAAAGTAATACTACTACTAATAATATTAATTATTATTATTAGGCTCACACTAATTTTTGAACGTTAAATTTAGAAATTGCAAATCATTAAATATGGATAATTTTAAAAATTGTAAAACTGTAACATCGGGAAATTGAAAAGTTTAAAATTGTGAAATTTTAAAATTTAAATTAAATTTTAAACATATTCATATTTATATTACAATATATTTATTTTCATGACATATGACTTAGATATTGGCCGCAACAATTTATTATGACCCAATAGAAACTAAAGAGCATATTATACATATTGAACCAAGAAGACAACTGATAAATCTGGAAGGGAAATTAGAGAAAGCCATTAAGAAATTGGTAATTAATGGAATACTCACACGATGTAAATTTCAATGGAATGCACGCATATTGTTCATATGGAAGACAGATAAAGATAAGATCAGACTCGGTATTTCAGTACAATCGATTTGGGCAACGCATTTGACCAATCGAGTAGGATTACGAACCCCAAGAAAAAACGGTATTTTCCACCAAATTAGGCCAATTTTGTTTTAACTGAATGTCTCTCAGTGTAGCGGCAGCCTCGGGTACATTCCAAGACCTAATGACTAAGGAATTAGAACGAACAAAGACAGACAATATATTATTAGCTACGAGCTTAAAGACGGAACATATCAATGTAAAAACGTATTTAAAAAACAGACAGGCTTGAGAATAAAGTCAGAAAAATTTAAAATATTATGTCAAGAGGTAAGATATCTAGGGCATAAAAACAACAGTGCAATTCGGACACATCCGGAAAAAAATGACAGCGATAAGAAATTTTCAAAGACAATCATATATTTAAGATCTTAAAGAGTTTCTTGGGTATCTTCAATTATTATAGAAGATTTATCAATGGATAAGTGACAAAAACAAAATTATTAGAATGAATGATCCGTTCCAATAAGATAAATCTAGTATGGACATGCGAAATATCATTGACAACAACACTAATATTAAGTTTCAGTGATTTAAAGAAAAAGTTTATCTTGGATACGGACTCTTACTTTCACAGCATGGATGAAATACTGCCTCAAAAAGAGTATCAGGTAAAGAATAGGAGGTAGTATACGGATCCCATACAATGTCGGCACAAGTAAGAGGTTATTTAAAACCAGGAAGATTTTTTTGCGATATTCTACTTTTGTCAACATGTAAACCAATAATTATATAGAAAAAGATTTAAATTGCGAACAGAACACAAAGCAATAACGTTCATGCTAAACATCAAGAAGCCTCTAACAACGCAATTTTAAATGTGGATGAGCTATTTTATTAGTTTGGATGTAAAAATATATATAGAAAGGATAAATACATGGATAGCAGATATGTTATCAAGACAAATTTTTGAGACGTACACTTAATGTTTAATGGAACATGAAGAAGCAGAGAAAAGTAAGACTATTACCAGTAACAACGCGAAGCTAAGCCAGAGAGGGTAAAAAAAGAGTGGATACCCAGAATGAAACGAAGCGAGCCAATCATAGACTGTTATGCCACGCTGGTGCCAAAAAGTTGTAGGACAATTCGAAAGAATTTTGACAAGGAGAAAGAAAGCAAAACAGTAAAAGATACGTGTTAATAGTGTCAACAGACGAAAATAATGACTACGAAAACTAAGGAAGAAACTACAATGATAATTTCAACAGAAGCATCCGAGAATATATATATATATATATATATATATATATATATCATGGAAAGAAAATTATATGTTTTTAAAATGACTGATCATTTTAGTAAATACGTGAGCTTGACATCAATCAAGAAAAATGATGAGAAAACAATAGTACCAACTATACTACAGAAATGTATATTAAAATTTGAGGACCAAAAGCAAAAATGTTTTAAAAATGTAAGACTCCAGAGGCTTCAATGTTGTTTTTTCTATCCCATACCACCATAATACAAACGAAATAACTGAGAACCAGTTTCAAACAAAACGAAAATTTATACAAGCAAGCATAAAAAAAGAAAGGAAACGAGCTGGTCAGATGTATTACCGGAGGTGGAATTTTCTATATAAGCAACAAAAGAGAAATTGATAGGTTGCAGCCCAGCAGAGGTGTTGTTTGACAGGAAATTAAATCGCCAA
>MQRK01252813.1:0-20404 GCA_001938485.1 Girardia tigrina | reverse complement strand
TATATATATATATTTCAATACTTGAGGTAAATAATGGTTATCATTTTAAAAATTAAAACAGCACATTTTTGATTGAGATTGTGATATCTAATTCCTTGATAATCGTTTCAACTATTCTTGACATGACATTCGGCGCAATGGATAGACCAAACCCTAACCTCGTCATCACATATACTTTACCATTCCACATAACCACCTGATATTTCCACAAATCTGGAGCCACCCTTACTTGTATTTAAGCCTTCTTTAAATCCATTATAGAGCAGTTGGGTCCCAATTTTCTCCACTTCCGTAATCATGACTGGTAACTGGCATTTGTTTGTTCAGTAACTTGTAGTCTAATACCGGTTCTATTGGTGTCGTTTCACCTTTGACTTGCCACAATCCCATCAAAGGTATCACGTTACGAATCTTCCCATCTCGCTCTTCATCCAACTTTATCAGAACATCTTCGTTTATCCACTCATTCACTTCATCTTGAAATGGTTCTTTATCTTCATTGGGAATATCATAATTGACACATGAGGTTCTCCCAACCGGAAAATCATCGACAAATCTTCAACGGGTACTCCAATACCTTCTGTCAAATTGAGCTTCAAAATCATTCTCTTTTATCTGTAAGTGTCTTCCACTTTTCTCTCCAGTTGCTGCAGTAATAGCTTCCAATTTTGCTCCATTACTACCAAATTTTATACAAAAATCATCACCGCCTATCTGTATTGTCAGTCCACGTTTGAGAATAACATCGTTTCCCACTATGATGTCGACATCTGCAGGCAGCCTTTCAACCACAATCGTTCCAACAGGCCCCAGATTCATACCGTCAAATAGCATCTCATGTAGTTGCACTTTATCAAGGATATTTATCTAACTACCGTCGACCGCTATCAGGTTTATGTTTCTTACTCCTTCGATTCTTTACTTTGTGCAACCTCTTCTAATAAGAGTGGCACTACTCCCTGTGTCGATTATTACCTTCATGATTTCCCTGTCGATTAGCGATTGACGAACCAATAAATTCGGAATAACAATTGAACATGAATAAAGTAATGGCGACTGCGAATTTTTGAGGCGATTCACTGCCGCCTTGTTGACACAGTTGTCCTCGGGGCGTTGTGGCTTTTTATTGGCGTAAATATTGCCGCTAGTTTCACCACCACCCCGACTTACTGTGACATTTAGTCCTACACCACTCACTGGGAGAGGTTGGACTCGCAACCTCCTCCCCTCTGTCGCTATTATATGTCTGATTTCTCTGCATTTAAAGCATTTACTCTACACGTCTTCTGCGTGTGTCCAAGTCGATAACAACCAACACATCGAAATTTACTGTTGATCGCCGCAATTACTTCTTGATGATGTTGATGAGGCGATATCTTTTTTGCGAAGCTCATCATACTCTTGAACGTGAATTCGACGTCCAATCTTGGCTGTACCTCTCTTTTTAATTAATCTGATAAACTGTAAATAAATGTCATTGCACAAAACGCATCGATCGGATCCTGGTCCCTAACAACGGTCCGTATCAGCTGATTGATCTTGGCCGCCGACACGTCCACTCTATCAGCTGGGAGAATCTTCTTTTGACCAAGCCACTGCGTGCGTCAAATCTCCCCAGGCTAAAAACTCGGCGCAACTCATTTTTGATTTCCTTGGCATTTCTTGTTGATCCAGCGATAAGCCCTTCCAACAGCATGACCAAGCATGAGACTTCTTTTTCCTTTAGTCCATCAACCTCGATGGCAAACTCGAATCTGTCGATCCAAAGTTCGACGTCCTCCCAACCATTAAATTTCTTCAAATTACTGATAGCTTTCATCCCCGCGATAGCTTGTAAAACAAGATGATTTTTTTCGATTTAAAAAAACTATATTATTCAAACAAATTAGAATTAATCCATTAAATTACAACTTAAACCAATATATATATATATTCGTAAGTATTAATAAAACATAATGAATAAAATTATGATATATCTAATTTTACTAACCTATGAAATATTTTTAAAATTATCCATTAAAAGAATTTTAATAACGAAAACAAATTTAATTGAAATAAAGTTGACCAAAAAATAATTTAACGAATAAAAGTAATAATTTTAGAATTTAAATGTGATGGTATTGTACTTTATTTATAGTTTTTATGTTTTTAATTTTTAATTACGGTTTTCAGTCTCCATGTATATTAAGAACATTTAAACAAGTCTCGTTTGAATATTTATTACAATCACATTTAGAGTCATTATGACTCTCAGAAAGTCTTTCATCGTTTGTAATTGTCATCCTTCTAATTGGTTTTCTTATTACTCCTTTTAATCAGGATTATTAGAACAATTTTTCTAAATTATTTTTTAAAATATTTAGCCTCTAAAAATATTAATTAAAAAAATAATTATTTTTACCATTTTTCAATAAATCTTAAAATAATAAAAATGTCATCAAATTATTAAAAATGCATTTAATTTAAGTTTTACTAAAAAATATTAAACTTAATTTTAATTGTGTTCAAATAGTCAATCACTTTAAATTTAAATAAAAAATACCAATTTCCATCTGGGTGGGAGAATCACCATTCTAAATTCAACATACTTAAATCAACACACCATTTACACATTCAAACAAATTAAAATATTCCTCACAATGTATTTTATTTGTTTATTCGTATTTATTAACCCCATTTTCTTAATGAAACCAGGAGACAAAAATGCTTAGCTTTTTTAAAGTTAATAATTTCTTTTATTCAATGAATTTCCTTTCTTTATTATATAAAATACTTTTGTTTGTCACTCTAGTGGGTCAATTAATGTGTTTAATGTTGAATAATCCGTGTTTTACACAAGTTATAATACAGATGTGGTAATTTGGAAGTATTAATAAATTTCAATTATATATTTTTCCAGTAACTTACAGTTGCCCTAACAGTCTTTCCAACCCTAAACATAACATTAAATGATGAGCACAGAGTTTGGATTTGCATGTTTAATTTCTAAATTTTTAATAATTAAATTACACATTGCATAAGAGATTCTCAAATTATTGATATAATAAGAAATATTTAAGTAACATCATAAAACATTATTGATTATATTTATTTAAAAATCTAATATTTATTAAAAATCTAAAAAATCTAAAAGTTACCAGGACGTTTGCAACGTTGCATTGACAATAATGGCTGCTATTTTGAACACCTGGCTGACGATGATGAATGATTGGACATTATATTTGATAGTTTTTATTATTTTCGGAAAAAAAACTTAGTTGAAAACCCTGTATTTAAAAATTTAAAATTTTACAACGGTCTTAAATCTATTAAAAATATAAACAATAAATCAAAATCTAAATTAAATAAGTTTCAAATAATAAGAAATACAATATCAATCATTAATCTGGGTAGGAGAGACACAATTCCAAATTAACGCACAACATTCAAACATTCCTCAAAGTGAAAGTTGATCATTGTGATTAATGATTCATTTATCAAAGACGAAACCAATTTTTCGATAAATCTAATAAATTATATTTGCTATGCCTAGAATCAAATAAATTATTAATATTATTATTATTTAGAATTGAATATTGCGTATCATTCAGTCCCATAATGGCATTAAAATTCTTTAAAAAATAAATTATATTTTTTAAGTTCCAATTATTATATTCCCTATTTATATTTAATAATTTAATTAAACAACAAACTTTTTACATCCTAAAAACAGCAGAGGTCGAATTCTGTAGCTGAAAGTTTTGCTATTTAATGATATTTACTTTTCAGTGAAGATATTGTCTCAAATATGTGATTATTGTTGGTTTTTATTAAACTAAGGAAATATAAAATATTTTCTTATATTGTTTATCAATTTCTTTAAATTTTTGATATAATTATTTTAAAAAGAATATCATTCATGTTTGAAAAATTGTCTTCTCTTTTCCTTGGACACACAGAGCAGATTTGACAGACCAATATCGAGCTGGGTTCGCTTTGAGTTCTCAGCTCTCTGTGGAGATAGAAATATAAGTTTCTATGAACAGTAAATTTTCTATCATAAAATTTCGACTTAATATTGAGCTGGAGCGGCTGATTTAGGCAAATAGTAAACAAGATCACATTTCTTTTGAGATATTTATATTATTAGATCTGAAATAAAATAATAATGCTTTCAATGAACATTTCCAAAAGAAATTGCTTATAAAAAGCAAATTATGTAAATAATTTTTTAAAAATAGTTTGTTTTATTTTTAAGAAAAATATTTGCATTTGGAATATAAAACTCAATTTATTGGAAATGAAAATTGTAGACGAGAAATATTATATTTCTTGACATATAAAATGTCTATAAAATTTGATTAAAATATTATGTTAAAGTACTCTAAAACTTTGACAGACCAAAATTATCTATTTAAGAAAGATAAGTTCCATTGAATATATTTAGAAAAAATAATTTTAATAAAAAGATCATCATGAATTAGACGCTGGATGGTGGCATCATTAATCGGCAGCTCTCTGGCCAATACCCTCATCGACTTCACAGGGTCCTCTTTGGTGACAGTTTGGACTCGACCTATAAAATTAGGCATCCTGATACTGCCAATACGTCGGCTATATTGTTTCCTTTTTTTTAAAATTTAGTAACATTCCCTTTTGCAGCTCCCATTTCCCTCCGAAATTTGAATACAAATGATCTGATTATTTTCAAGGACATGTTGGTGTTTTCTGCAACTGAGGAGACAATAACTGCATGACTCTTTATTTCTTGCGTAAGAATAAGTTCTGTAATATCTACCTGAAACAGAATTTGCTATGTTACTTTAACACAGAGGAAAGTGTGGCGTAAATATTGTATGTTCTCAAATATCTGCCGCATACTGTATTATACAGCCTTAATGCCAACCACATGTTTCATTTTGAGACGTAAGGAATTACATATAATAAAGACTTTTGCATGATTCATGCAGTGTATATTGATCAGTAACATTTCCAACTGTAAATAGAATGTTTGGTTAATTCTTGCAAGAGGCGGTCGCAATATTGGGCACAACGTGTGATATTTCTCATCCTTTTGGACTTTTGTATTCTTCAAAATTGAGTTAAAAATTAATAAGTTAATATTGTATATTTAATATATTATTAAACAGTAAATAAAATTATGTACTCCGTATAACATACATATTATCTGAATATTAATTATTTAATTAATTAACTTTTTAGAAAGTTTGTTGAATCCATAAGTTAAGTTAAAAGTAAAATATATAACATGAATAAATTTTATATAAAAATATTAGGTATAAAAACTACGATTATTTTCCTCTCATTATTATTTAAAATATTTTTAGGCTATTTTGCCTATCGACATTCGATCTTGATGGGTTTAATTAAAATATAATTTATTAAATTAAATTATAGATTATGATAAATTGTTTGTCAGGTTCTCCACAAAATAAATAGTGAATTAAAAAGTCAAAATGATTTCTTATGTGATTTTATAAATATGATTGTTTAAATAATACGCAATTTAACTGTTATATATAATAAAAATAAATGCTTTTTTTTACCGGAAATGACAAATAATTAATTAACCTGTTTTTCTATATCGAAAATCTCTTACTGGAACGAACATCAAATGAAGTGATTCTGGATCTTCTTCTTGGATGACTTTCATGTTGATGCAAACGATATTTGTGAATCGAACCATTTAGGGGGTTGGCTTTATTGTTTCCCTATAACTTCAGCCCGTCGCCTTCATTTTTCAGCTTCTCTTTCAAGACATCCTTGATCTCACTTAAAACGATTCATAACTTTTGTGCATTAGATAATGCTGTTAAATATGACTTTTACCAAATGTTTTTTATTCTTTTACGATGCAAAAAAAGGAAGAAAGATGAAATGTTCAGTTTGTTTTTGCACGAATTGCAATATCTGTCTCAATCCTAAAAACTATTTTGAATGTTTTATACATCTAAAAGAAACAAAAAACAAAAGATTTTTTTTTACTTTTTTTGTTTTTTTTAATATTTATATATTTTAGTCAAATCTTGCCAAAGAATAAATTTGTTTTATTTAAGAAAATCCTAGGGTTTTTAGTCAATTTTAGCTTGATAACAATTTGTGATAATAAAGCCTTGTCTAGACTACATGAGCCGAGAAGCTCAAAATCTATTTCTTGTTTCATCTGATAATTCTGTTAAGAAATGAGTTACGTGTTTATCAGTAATTTTCTTATTAATGACTTTCCGGCGTTCGTCATTGCGTATTGCATATATATCCTTGAATGTGACCTAAGGACCTTCTCTAAACGTCCTTCTAAAGATTGTCTTCCAAGAATCCCTAATGTTATTTCACTTCTTTCTTTAATATGACATCATAAGGCACCTTGAAATTCTTTTTGCACCTTGATCAGCATCCTAAAATTCAAAATTATCACTTTAACATGTACTTCACTAACTTTAGCCCTTATTGATTTTTGGGATGGCTCCAAATATTTTTTTATAATTATAGCTTCATTACAAGGAAGAATAAATTATTCAGCCGCTTGAAAATCCGTCATTTTATCCTTAAGTAATTTTTAAAAGTTTTCTTCTAAAACAGAAACAAAACCTCAGTACCACATGTAAAGCGATTTTCTAAGCTTCTATCTCTAGATGGTTTGCCACACATCTCATTAAAGATATTGATTAATGAAAATTTTAATTTTATTAATAATTAATATTTTCACTGCTCTACCCGTATATATTCGCAAAAAATGTGTACCTCAAAATCTTTGATCGTGTATGTTTGCGTTATTTTTTTAAATTAATTTTTTACTCAACACAACTTTTTCTGTTCTACATAAACAAAGTACTCGTTGTACGCATTACATTCTCAACCTGCTGAACGCAAATAAACCAGAAACATAAACTTTACGAACCCCAAATCTCAAAATGTATTGCTCAGTGACAGGGTTAATGATTTAAAATTATATTTTTCTTACCTGTAAAATAATTTCTGATATTCTTGATTAAGTTCATTGTGAATAATCATCATAGTCATTTTGCATTTATGCTTCATTTGTCTGACATTCCTCGTTACAGAATCTTTGCGTCCCAATATTGTGCGCCTTCAATTCCTACAATATCGCCAACACAGAATCGCTATTATAACACAACCAACTGAAAATTCGGTTCTATATCCCTCCCAAAAAGAAATTGATAAATCGCACAGTAAATAGTTCCTTTTTTCGTTATTGTTTGTCTCCGACATAAGCTACTTTATATCTTATTCTCTGAAACACAACTCTTCTGTCATAATATCTTGTCTTTTTACAAGCTTTTTTCTTTTATCATTTTCAAGTACTTCGGGTTATTTATTTATAATTAATTAAACGTTATCGTTTCTATTTATATGTTATAAACAATCGAATAAGAGAGTTAACCCGACATTATTAGTTGCGTTAGATCGCGTAAACAATTACAATAAGTCAGAATCGATAAACCAATATTTTATTTGGTTCCCTGACGTCTCATCATACAGGACATTTCGTCATTATAGCAATTCATCATTGTACATTTCAACATTAAAGTCATTCATCATAATAGTATTTCATCACCATAACATTTCATCATTGCATAAAGTATTATATAATTTATCGATAATGATAAATTTTATGATACATTTTTCAGTGTTTTGACATGAAATTTGTTTTTTTGTAATATCTTTGTGTTTTATTGTAATGAATTCTGTTGTAGAATAATAAATAAACAAAATATAGTTAATAAAAAATAAAAAAACAAAAAAGAACCTCTTTGTGGGACTAGCATTCACGTGGCAAACAGGATAAGTAACCAAAATTGGTGAAACCAATATGTCCTTTAATATAATTACCTGTAAAAATTTACTTTACATCCCAATCCTCTTAATTTTTTGTTCCATTAGTTGCACTGTGCAACAAAATTGCAAACGGCTTCAACATTTTGCCAAAATTGCTTAGTATTTTAATTACTTAATTACATCTACATCTACTTATGTTTGCAAAATGCAAAAAAAACATATTTCTGATCGCCAAGCGCTTCATAATTTACATGGGCAACTATAATTACTTATTATATTATTATAATTATTATTATATTATTATTTCGAAAATATAATTTGATTAAAGTTTTTTTATACAGTACGTTCAGAAAGTCACTGTGCACCTTTCATTGTCTGGTTTATTTTTAGATAATCAGCGTTGTAGCAGACTTTTTAAATGCAAATTTCGACCAGTTAACTGAAGAAGAACGATCGACTGGCTATTTTCAGCAGGATGGTGCAACAGCACATACCGCAAACATTTCGCTTCGTTTTTTGAATGAGATCTTCCCGAAGAGAATCATTTCCAAAGGAATTTGGCCACCAAGATCCCCAGATCTAAGTGTTTTGGACTTTTACCTGTGGGCAGCGATAAAGCAAAAGGTTTACCGAAACAAACCACAAACTTTGCAAGACCTTCGTGATAACATCCTACACCAAATTGAAGCCATCACCCAAGAGGAAATTCATCGAGTGTTGAAAAACTTGAAACGTCGAATTAACGTTTATATTCACGAACTTGGTGGGCATTTCCAGCAGTTGTTGACTCTTTTCTTGTTATTTTTAATAAATTAAGAGACGGTCGTTGTTCTTCACATAAAATTGACTATTCAAAATATTTTGTTATTGATTTTTAGAATACAGGATATCGTTCTTGTTTAGAAATTGCAGGTGCACAGTTACTTTTTGAACGCACTGTATAATTATTGGACATGTTTCGATGTTTACATACATCATCATCAGCAATTTTCGGATATTTAGTAAATGAATATTAAAATTGTATTATTCAAACAATTCAATATTCGTTTACTAAATATCCGAAAATTGCTGATGATGATGTATGTAAACATCGAAACATGTCCAATAATTATATAAAAAAAGCTTTAATCAAATTATATTTTCGAAATACTAAACTTGCGTACACAAGACTCAATATTATATTATTATATAATTACTTATAATTATCGATAAATTATATAATACTTTATGCAATTATGAAATGTTATGGTGATGAAATGTTACAATGATGAAATGCCTCGTATGATGAGGTGTCTGGCCACCATTTTATTTATGCCAACTTAAGCTAACTTATCTACTTAGAAAAGATTGAGTGACCATAATATATAGAAGCAATTATATCATCGTTCATGTCATAATAACTTTAAACGTTATTTTTTATAATTTTTGACATAGATTAATTAAAAAATGATAAAATAATCAATCCTTAATGTGAAACTAAAGTAATTAATTAAAACAATTAATTTTACAAATTTTAAAGATACAAAGTCTTGAAGAAGTTTATCTTTGAAAATCGTTTTCTTAATACAAACACTTATTAAAGTAATAATTAAATTTCCGAGATAATATAAACGTATTATCATAATATTTTGTAAGAGATCTCTTTTGAGACTGAAAAAACAATTTTATATTGAAGTTAAAAACATAAAAGTCTATACGAAGCCCTGCGAATGGAAAGACAAGTCTCAAGTGACATTTATTATTTGTCTTTGAGTTATTTATCCATTTATTGCTGCTTCTCGTCAATGACATAGGAGTGTATTTGTTGAAATATAAAAAGACAATATTTTCAAAGTTTGAATGTTTAAGTCGCTGCCTTACATTTGATTATTTAAACAAAATATTCAATTTCATTTATAAGAAGTAAATGAAAAAAAGTTAAATTTCTAAATTTCTTGTTTATTTAGTTGTAGAAAATAAATGTTACAATACGATACAAATAAATGTGTTCAGTTTATTTTTGGAGAAACTGCATCTTTCATTGCTTGGAGAAATTTTCATTGTAAATGTTATTTTTACTAAGCAATTTTAAGTATTAATGAAATATAGATGGGGTCCTATGATTGTTTTTTATATTTTTTTTTATTTTAATATTTTAATTTTATTTAACTTTGGAAAATATTAACACAAAACGTCACCCGTCTCTAAGATGATTAATTGAATTGAAAATATAAATTATCTAGCCAAAAAAAATAAAAAAAATAAAATAATTAGATGAAGATAAAAATTTTTAATTTTCAATAAAATATCGGTGAATTTTAAATCATCATTCAAACAAAAAGATCTCAATGATTTAAAATTAAAACAAACTTAATTGTTGGTTAGTAAAAATAATAATGTTTTATTAATTTTGATATTACATTTTCAAATATTTTTATAATATTAATAATGTAATTTTTATATTTTTTTAAACAACACTGCAAATTATTTGTAAATAATAATGCGACCTGCGAGTTAAGATAATATAAAAGGTGTTTCAAGTTAGGTAACTGATTTTTAGACCACTCTCTGAAAGACCCCCGACATTGTTAGTGATTTTATGAAACTTATATCTCAGAGAATGAAGCAAACATCTGATCTTTTTATTCGATTATTTTTTCAAATCATCTCTAAATTTTGAATTTCTTTGAGTTTTGAAAGCGTGCTTTTGTTTTCGCCATAATCCCAATTTATGACCCTAAGTAGGGCCGGTTCAATTGCCGTCGCATTTTTAAAATCTTTTATTGTGGCCCTTACGAGGGCCGTTTCTCTTTATCCTTCGTTTTCATGTATTGCATTTTGATTCCTTTTTTATTTTTTATAAATTTCCATCTTTTAACGCAGTTGACCGAGAATTCTATAAAATCAAGTTGCTCCTCGGGGTTCCTCTAGTGATGCTCATAGGGAGTCAGCTTCACGAAATTTATGTTAACTACCATTGCTAATCTGTTCAATGATTTCCCTTTTGATGAAGCCATTTATGGATTGCAAAATATAATCAGAATAAATTTATTATAAGGCCGAAAAAACAGCTTATCTTTAAATCATTTTCTAATTACAGAAATTCAAAAGAAAATTGCTTTTAATCAATTTCTTTATTCAAATTATTGTGCGGTGATTCCACATTTATACATCTTACTAAAACAACAACTTTTGTTATATATATATATAATATATGTGAAGGACAGGCTCACTCTAAAAATTTTTGAAACAATTAATTTTTATAAAGAATTTTCTAAAATAAGGGAATATTTGAAATCAAAAGTTTTCTAAGCAATTATAATGTAAAAATATATCGTATTTCATTTTAAAAAATTATTTACGGAAATAATCGAATTTTAATTGTAGAGTAAAAACTTAAAATGAAATTAATTGGGAAATAAAGGATTTTTAAATAATTGATTTAAAAGAAATATATAAAGACAAGGATAATTATGTTTGTACTAATTTTCAAAGTTAGTCTAAAAAATAAAATAATGAACTTTGTTGCCAGAGATGTAAATAAAAAAAATAATTTTAAATTTTAAAGTCAGTTTGAAATTCTGCAGATTAAAGATTTGACAAATACTTAATTCTAAACAGTTTTCGTAAAAAAAATTAATTAAGACTTTTATCATTAACGAATTGTAATAATAATAAAAATTTATAAATTACTGTAAAATAATGTAAATTATTTTTTGTATTTAAATTGTGTCTAAAAAAAATTGTATTTAAAATTGTATATTTTTGTATTTAAAATAATTTTAGGTAATAAAAAATTCTAAACTGAAATATTGATAATAAATAAGACGTTAAAATCATTTATTAATTAAAAAAACGTTTTCACAAATAAAAAAATAACATTAAACTAATTCTAAAATAATAAAAAATCATTTTGTTAATTTAGTAAAAATATGACTACAATTAATTATGTTGGTTTTAATTTAAATGAAATTGCAAAATAGTGGAAATATAAATTTTCAAAATAAAGAGAATAAAAAATTTAAATTTTAAAATAGCTTATCAGTATTTATCATTCCATATTTTCATATACAAATCGGGTCATAAAGAAAACAAAGAAAAGTTCCTCGACAAAATATTGTTTGAGTAATTGTTATTTGTGTTAGAAATAAAATTTGGTGTTAATGAGTTATAATTTTGATCAAGAGCCAACAATATATATGCTCAAATCTCTCAGTTTAACTCGGACTTTTCCTATTTATAACGGCGATATCATAAAATCTCGTTACACAAATGACCGCTGCCAAGACATAGTCCAAACAAACATTTTTCTAATTTTATGAAACAAAATTGATTGGGGTTGAAATTTCGATTTGCTTTTTAAAAATATATGTGGGACTGAAAACAAAATTTAGTTTTACTACGTCAATGAAATGTTATCAAAATCTACACGATTACAATTTAAAACTATTATTTGTGAAAATCGCAAGTACATTCATTCTAAGTCTTTAGCAAACAATAACAGAGCTAACATAAAGTCTCCATCAGCTTAAATGATTCTCTGGAGGTGGCGTGAAAAATTCCTAAACTCGCCTGAGAGCTTGGCCTCCGATGCTGACTCCAAATATTAGTTAAAATCATGTCTCACTTTTCTTCAATAACTGTAGTTTTGAAAGATAAATGAAAATAATTTAAGGAATATAAAGCGATTGATGAAATTTGTGTCGGGTGAGCAGGGTGGCTGCTTTATAGACACGCGATGTCCTTCAAATCAAAGGTACCCTCGTGAGGTCTGGCATTGTCAGGCTGTATGACCCTTTTTAAAGCAAACAGTATTATTTGAAAGTTTGAAATTATATTTTGCAGAAATTGCAGGTATCTTCTAGTGTTGATGAATCCACTCTCGAGAATAAGTACGAAATACATGTTAATGATTTTTCATAGTTCGTTGCAACAATATTGCAAACTTTGATATCAGATTTTTTCTGGCTAGTAATAGTAGAACCTGTGTCATTCACCAAAATTTAGTTGCGTTCTTTTAAAGGTACGTCTCGAAGATAAATTCATTTATCAAAAATCAGAATGATAATTATTTAGCCCTTCTTGCCAATAAACATTCAAGATTTTTTGAAAACAAGTGACTCTGAATCTCGTGTTATTATCAGCCAAAACGTGAGGAACTCATCAGCTGTAGAGGGACTTCTTTCAGAATTCTATTTCAGTATCCGGTGAACTGTCATTTCTTCAATGTCAGTGACTCTTTACATGGCTGAATAGTTTAAGTGGACATTTTCTTCAATCGTAACGTACAATTATGAAATTCTCTTCTCAATTATTTGTCTTTGGTCTACCTGAACCTTCTTTTCACACATAAAGTGTTTCCTGTTCTCCTGCAAACTCTTTGGTGATATCCAATACTCTTCAAAGGTCAACTAAAGTTAATTAATTTGAAAGGTTTAACCGTCATCGTCAGAGCAAATGATTTTTTCAAACGAAAGTTACTGAACGTAGTTAATGATTACGTAACCAACAAGTCATCATTACATCATTTATAAACTCAACAAATTTGTAGAGAATGCAGTTTGAACGTTAATCTAGAATTGAAAGATTTTATATATAACTTTTTACATTCCACCCTCTCCCATTAATTATTAAATTAAGTGCATAAAATTTTAAAGTGGTGTTAATTTATGTTTCTATTAAAATGTCTTCTATGACCTGTAATGTTACTTCCACCTGGATTCTCTTACAACTTTTCTGGATTTTAAAATTATGAACTGATAACGTATTGAATACATAATCACTAACTGCCCTACATAAGTAACTTTCGTTTGAAAATATCATTTGTTATGACGATGACGGTTAAACTGTGAAAAACATTAGTCCGCTTCAGAATTTAAATTTAAATTTATGTTTATTTATAATAGGTAAATACTGATTTACTTTGACAGTACCTTTCAGTTCATCGGAATTCTTCCGTACATCACTCACTTATTCCTAATCACTTGAATAAAACAAGTGAATCATAATATAAAATTTAATAAGTTTTAATAGTGACCTGAAAGAAAATATTTCATTTAATAAAAAATCTGAGAATCATTAAAGCAAAATTCTTCTCAGACACTTATTGCAAAGTTCATCATTTAAAAGGGAAAAATAATTTCTTTGATTATTATGAGAACCCATTGAACCACCACGACTAAACGTCTTCCTGGACGACTGTCTCACTTGATAATTGATGCATGCAATTTTATTTTTCTTTAACAATTTAAATTTGTTCCAAAAATTTCTTTTTGTAATATTTTTTTTCAGTATGTAAATACATTTTTGAATTTCAAACAACTTTTACCAGTAATATTAAAAATAAATTAAATAAAGTAATTAATTAGAAATTTTAGTTAAGCTAAAAATTTAAGTAAAATCAAAATTTAAATTTCTAGTGTAAATACTTAAAGAAAACACAATTTTTTAGTATGAAGAAAAAGAATGTAAATATATATATATATATATATATATATATATATATAATGTAAAAAGTTTATTGTTTGAATAATACCGGAATCACCGCACAATTATTTAAAAAATAAAGTTTTCCGTTTCCGATTGTGTTGAATTTTTAATTAATGAATAAAGAAACCCTTATATCGGATAATTTTGAATCGATCTCAAAAGAAGTTGATAAAGTGCGAATTATCAATAATAAATCTTATAAGAAATTATCCATCAGTTTTATATCACAAAAAGACTGGCAAAGCATTTAAACTTTACTAATTCCATTGTAAATTATACGGATAATAAGAAATTAATTGATAATTCTCGGGAATATTCCCGGATTTTCATGAATTCATGTTCGTCATCATCAGTACATAATTCCATTCTCAGAGAAACAAGAATTTGACAGTATGCAAAAGAAAGAGAACGAGAAAAAGTCCTCTTGAGGACTAAAATTATTGATTGGATGCGCAGCGCGAAACCAAGAATTATACTAAAATATTAAAGAAAAATCAATTTATTATTTTAAAAACAGAAATTTACTCTATGAAATAGCAAAATTAAATTCTAATAAATCATTAAACAAAATTAAAGTAATGGAAAAATGATAAAATATAATTCAAAAATAAAATTACAAAATGTTAATATTTGCAAATAATTTTTAATAAACATAGATATTTTCATATTCCTTTTGTTATTTGAGCAGGATTTATGTTAAGTTTTACATAACAAGATCCAGTTTATTTTTCATGTAATGTAAGAAGGACAAATAAGACTTATTTTATCATAATTGGAGAAAAAACAATTTAGCAAATATTTAATAACATTAATAAATTAAAAATTTTAAATAAAATTATTTTCATTCAGGTTTAATAGTAGTTTATAAGAATAGAAAATAAAAAAATATTAAAAGCACATCTTCAATATATAAATATAATATAATATATAATATAATAAATATTATATAATAATAAATATAATATAATATAATATAATATAATATAATATAATATAAATATAAATATAAATATAAATATAAATATAAATATAAATATAAATATAAATATAAATATAAATATAAATATAAATATAAATATAAATATAAATATAAATATAAATATAAATATCAATATCAATATCAATATCAATATAAATATAAAGTATAAATATAAATATAAATATAAATATATATATATATATATATATATATATATATAAATATAACGTTTAAAATTTCATTCCTCTTTGTCTACTAAATCTCTACTTGGTTCAATCAAATGTAACTTACCCGAAAGTATTTGTATAAAGTTATAATATCAGATTGAGCCCTCCGTTATGATTTAAATAATTAAATAAATATTGAAGAAGTAAAAAAAATTAAAGGTTTTAATATTTACAATTTGAAAAGTGTATTTTCTGAAAAATTGTTTTCAATAAAATTTTAAACCGAAAATTCTTTTTCTGAAAAGAATACCAAAAAGAAGAAGAGTAATCGATTTTCGCGCTCAACTTAATATAATTAAATTTGTTTTAATCAATTATTAGTTCACTTAATTAATTATGAATTATTGATTATATTTTGGTATTAACTTTCAAAATAAAAACTAATTTCAAAAAAAAGTAAATATTTTATAAATTAAATAATTTTCTGAAAAATAAATAATTAGTAAATATAATTTTGGTATTATATTGTTATAAATTATGATTAATATTTTTAAAATAAACATTATACGTGGTGCTTCCAATAAATAGCCGGATTGTAGTAGAAAGGAACATGACACGTGAATATTTGGTGACCAGACAATTACGTACATAAAAATTGCGTAAGGGACAATTGTGTAGAGATTATTAAATTTTTATTATTTATTGATGGTTTTGAATGAAATGGTGACACTTATATACAATTCAACTATTTCAAAAATTCTGTTTTATTAACAGTTAATTATATTTTAAATATAACAAGGTAAAAATAAAATGAAATGAAAAGATTCATTAATCATTTATTGAAAATTATTGATAAAATTAATTTCAGAAAAATTTTTGATAAAATTATTTATTAAATTATTTACCAATCTCACCAGATACTTGAGTTTGTCCCCGCAATATTGCATCTTGACTTCATTCTGTAATGCTTTAAGGTTTGGGTTAGAGTTAAAGTTAGTGTTATGATTAGGGTTATTATTAGGGTTAAGGTTACGGTTAGAGCTAATGGTTAGAGTTAGGGTTAGGAATTAGGATTACGGTTTATTTTATTATATAAAATAGTTTATTTTTTAAGTTATAAATTTTAATGTAAGCTATTGTCTTTACGCAAATCTCATGGAACCGAATAGTTTTAAGCAACATTGGTGGCTATGTATAGGTATTTGCTTTTCAATATAGTATACAGTATACACTTATTACAGCGTCTTGCAAGTTTTTCGTTGAAAATTATGAGTTATTTCATCAGGAATTCATGTACCACATCTTTTAATTCTGCTTTTGAGGTGAAATGTCTACCTTGAATCCGAATTTGAAATTTTATGGATGCACTACAAGTTTTTACACAAAATATAAATACGGTTGAAGAATAATCGTTCGGATTGTATTTTTCTTATAATTAACATCAAAAGATTTATATCTTTGTATAAACGATAATTTTGATTTACTTCGAGATTCTATGTTCACGACTCAATAATGTACGATCTTCTGTTTACTAAGGATAAGAAATAATTTTTTTTTTCATTTCTCACTTCATGTACCTCTGATCAAAGAATATAAATAAAGTACATCGTGGATTAAACGAATATTTTTATGTTAACTAATTTTAGGTTTCTCAGTACGTAATATACTATGTGTGAATTTTGATAATTTATTAGGAAAATTATATTAAATGATTAAAAGTTACGAAGAAAGTCTTAAAAGTTTGTAGTCTTCAAGGTACTTATGAAGCTTCTTAAGTGCATCAAAAAGGTTTTATGACCTATAGATACGGGTATTTCCTCGATTTTCTTTTATAGCAAGAAACTGGTTAATAAATTAATTTAAAACACAGAATATTAACTATTTTGAAGATTATTGATGCAGCTGAAATTATTTTTTATTAAAACTCACTTCGAATGCGAAAAAATCTGAGCTCAACTCAAAAGAACTGTTAAACTCTCCTTACCTTTTTTTCACCTTGAAAATTCGATTTCAGTCATGTAATTTATCTCTTGTTCAGTTATCAAACATATCAATACCAACTTGTACGGTCTCACCAAGACCTTTTTTTAAAAAGACTTGACTTTTAAAAAAGCTTTAAATATCTTCATTATTATCGTCAGTCTTTGATTTTGGTATATTTGTTAATGTGACATTTTCTAATGGAGTTCATTTAATTTTTTTCAATTTTTTGTTTTCAGTGATTCTTTTGGTTGTCTTGATTTTTTTCGAATGCTTTTAATATTTTATTTTATTGTTTATTAATATTAATGATATTAGATTTAGTTTTCAAGTTAAATTTCTACATTATATAGAAATATTTTATTTTTGTCTCTACTTATTTAATTTTTTATTTCTTGTTTTAAACTTTTTATTTCTTCAGTAAAATAAAAATTAAAAAAACATTAAAAAATATTTTCATACAAAATAAAAACCGTGTTTGGTAGTAGTTCCCAGGTTTCCATAGAGACTGACAAATGATAGTAGAGACATGGCGTCGATTGGAAATCATAATCGTTCTGGGTCCATTTTCATTTGAATTGATTGCTGATCGAATATTTTATTTCGAATAGTTAATCATAAACTAATTCAAGTTTCAGTAAAAGACTCAAAGAACACTAAATCAGTTTTGAAAATTCAATTTCTAAACATCAGACGTTTCAACAAAATCGTTTCAGAAAACTCGTATCCGTGATTTTCAAAATCGTTTTCCAAAAAAATATCAAAATTTCGAAATAATATTCAGAGGTTTAAAATAAATAGTTTCGCAAAAAAATTCATACGCAAACATAAACGTAAAAGTAAAAAGTAATTTTAAAAATATTACTTAACACCACGAAATTTGCTCTGATTAATCGACCAATCAGAGTGATCAATTGTACTTTCTTTTTCTGATCTTTCTTCCATGGCACACAGCAACACGACACACTCATCGACGAATAAGAAATCGGTAATAATAATTATTAACAACATCACAATTTGAGTGTAAACATTTATTGACAACACAAACAGATTCTTCACAACAATTCTCAGAGAGCATCTTTCTTTGATTGATAAAGTTTTTGTTTCTGTATTCAAATCTAAAATAGTAATGAATGGAGAAATTTTAAATATTAACTTTTAATTTCTCATAATTTTATTGGATAAAAAGACATTACGTAATTTTTTAATAAACATTAATTTTTAAAATATTCTAAATTTAATAAGTTAAAATCATTTACTGAAAATATTATTAAAATTCATAAATATCAAACTTTAATTAAATAGTACTTAAAATTAATATCATTAAATTAATTTCATTAGATTCAAATAATCAATCAAATAACATATCAATCCCATCTGAGTAGGAGAGTCACAAATCTAAAAAGCATACAAACAACATTATTACAACATTCCCAATTCGCCCTCACAATAATAATGCCAATAAACCGAACAAAGATATTTTTAATCGATTAAACAATACTCCAATATATATATATATATATATATATATATATATAAAATTTTATTAAGTGAATTTTCATATTTCATTATTTATTTCTTTATTATATACCGTGAATTGTTAAATAAATCAACAATTGTTATTCAAAAAATAAACGAACAAAACAACAATCTTAATTTGAGGAGAGTGTGACTTTTAAATATAAATTAAATACAAATAAATATAAATTTTAATTTTAAAATTCTGAAAAAAAGTTTTCTTTAAAATTTAAAATTTTTATTTGTTATAAAATAAAAGTTAAATTTTGATAAAAAATAAATTTATTTAATAGACAGATGTTGTTCACTGAAGCGGAGCTTTATTTTTTTAAAAATAGTAAACAAACAACGTAAAACGAATTTGATTTTTTTGTGAAAGTCTTGAGGGAATTTGTTAAAAGATCGAAGAGTTTATAATTTTCGATAAAACATCAATTGAATGTATTGGGTTTTTTTGGCCGAGATTTTCATCTTTTCACAAAATCTGGGTTTATGACAACGAAGTTTTATTTTTATTTAAAATGTAGAACATTTATTATTTTTTTTAATAAATTAAGAAATATTTAAATAATATAATATTTATAATTTATGTATTGTGCTTCTGACGTACAAAATGACATAAATAATTATTAATACATTGTTGACCCTAAAACCTATATAAAACTCCAGCAAGGCCTTTTTTTAACATATTGAATGGGGTGGCATCTGACCCCCCCCAGTGACCAAAAATGCTCCCCAGTCCAAGGCAATAGTGTTAAACTGGGGGGCAATTTTTTGAAAACCGATGTTTAAAACTACCTTTCTATTTTTGTGATCATAACCTGATGCTTTTTTCAACTGCAGAAGATTTAACCTTATCTGTTTTAGTCAAAGACTTAACCACAAATACACACTTTGGCTCCTTCAAAACAGAAAAATCCATTATCTTCACTTCTCACAATACTAGGAAATGGTACAAGAAGAGAGAAGTGCATGTCAAATGGTAAATAAAAAATAGTAGTGACTGCTTGGAAGCATATATGTGTGCACTTACTGAAGGGAAGCGTAAAACACAATATGTAAAATGTTGAACGTGTTAAGAGTTTGTAAATATAGCTTGCTAGTTTGCTCACAATGGCATTGTTTAATTGGCTGCCGTGCAGACTGTAAAATAGAAGGCTGTCATAGATCACCATGACTCAATCTCCCATAAGGCAGTGCGACATGTATATTTAAAAGTGCAGTGGAAAATTCCGATCACTCAACACCCTTGGCTGAAATTTTAGCAAAGGTGCCGTGTACAAGTTATGGAATTTCTTATCTCACTCGCAGTCGACGTTTATAATGACAGTCTGATACATACACTTTTTGCTAACAGGTGGCCTCAAGGTATTTAGCTCAAATACATAGGTTCAAAATTATTAACAGCCTTCGCTAGAATGAAATGATCTCTTCATTACAGGAATTTCAACCTCCCTCATCGACATTACATTACAGAGACCAAAAAAGCTATAGA
>MQRK01252812.1:0-14381 GCA_001938485.1 Girardia tigrina | reverse complement strand
AATAATTGAATGGAAACCCGCCATCGTTAGGGCGAAAATTAATGATTGTATGACAGTCTCCGGAGATTTTTGGACCGCGTTCCTATGGGTCCGAATGCCTGGCCGTACCGGAGACATTTTGTTGGAAATAAAAACGATCAAGTAATATAAATTGAAAGAGTTATCAGAGTCCTTCCATAATTCCCCAGCTTCTTTGGACAATAACTGTTATGTTGTTCAAAAACAATGATGATGAATTTTTTTAATTAAAAAAATGTGTTTGTTTTTATGAATGTTGTTATGTATTAGAATGTAGAAAAAATATGTAGACTTTTTTATGCATTTGTTTTTTATATAAAATAAAAAATTGTTTAAAACTCCAAAAAATGAAAACTAATGACAAATAAAAAATCAATAAATTATTATTATCATTACCGTCTTATCATTATTAGCTATTTAAAATTAATACTAATGACATCGCATAAAATACGTCTGTTTATAAGAATGTGTTGATGTTGCTTTGTAGAGTATAATAGATATTTTAACATTTGCCTATTGTATTATTTATTATTATCATTATTAATTGTACTTTCTATTCATTTTCAGTTAGGTTAACAATTGATTTTATTGAATCTGTAACTTTTAACTCTATTGTTGGTTGGATTTATATTCTTTCAAAGAATCGTTTCTCTTAATTGGATTTGAGTTTTTATTTTGTGTATGAAATTTTTGACCATCTATTTAATGTTTATTACGATTCAAAGATTAAATTTATCAAATAAAATATTGATCCAAACTATTATATTCTTTTCAACTACGGCTGCATGATTATTTAATTACTAATTAAATATTATAAAATTATAGACTAAATTGTTAAGACTATATTGTCAATGTTCTTCGTTTAAGGAAATTCATAAAAATTATAAAGACGTATTTTAAACTGCAACATTTATTCAAATAATCTCTTTGAGTGTTACTTGTGTTTTGTTTTTGAAAAAAGAAGTCTGACTTTGTTTGAAAATATATTTTTATATTTACAATTTATTACAATTTAATAAGTCAAAAGTGTTTAATAAAGGAATAACGTCTTATTTGGCTCCTGGCCGATTTTATACTAAACTCCGAGAGCCTTTAGCGACAACTCGGGTAACTGTATTTAAAAGGTTTGGACCACACTTTACAGCGTGTTCTTTTTATATATATGTATATGTATATTTATATATGAATTTATATAATGAACTTTAAGATTGAAGTAATCCTTTACTTTTGATAATCTTCACAATATTTCAGTGTTTGATAAATTATGCACTATTTCAGTGTAGGTTGAAAGTGACTGTGTGAGCGTTCTGATTCTTGCTCACTGAAATATAATTTTGAGCAGATAATTTATGAGACGTTCTTAGACGTTTCGTCTTTCAAAATAGATAACTCTTTGACTTCTCGTCTTTCAAAATAATCTCTTAAAACTTGAAACTTAAACTTTTAAAATTCTAAAACTTCTGTACTTGTTAATTAATAATGACCTTTTATACTAGGTCTTTTATTAATTAATTAATTTTATTTTTAATTTAAATAATTTACTCTTTTCTTATAATTATTTATCTTTCTTTTCTCTTTCTATTTATTCAAATTCTCTCAAGTATTCTATTTATTTATATAAAAAATATAATTTTATATTTATTATCATAAATATTCCATCTATGAAAAAAAAAATAAAATTGTTTATCCATATTTATTTGTTGATTTAAACGATACATAATAAATTATAAAATTATAAATTTTGAAATATTCCGTCAACAATCCGGTTAGGCATGCAAAAGCATCCTTAGCATTAAGATATAATCAACGAATTGCTATAGATTTTGAAATAATTAATTAACTATTTTAAAATAGTTGATAAAACTATTTTTAAATAATTTAAAATTAACAATTTAAATATGGATATACTTAACTGACACAATAAAAATATGATATAAATACGATATTTTGACGTGTAAGATTCTGAAGATTGTCTATTTATGATTGTTGCATTCCGCAACATTCAAATGGTTTTTCGAATATTGGTTAAAGTAATTAAAATTTACTAACTCGATTTAACATTTTATTTTGACCACCTATTTTGCATGCGAATAAAGATTATAGAATTAATAAAATATGTATATTTTTCCACAGAAAATTTTTATGGTAGATTGAGTTTTATGTAGAGAAATTTTGATTACGTGTTTCGATAATTAAAGAATTAAATGTAAAGTTGTTTAATTAAATAAATAATTTAAAAAATAATTTAATAATTCATTTCTAACTTAAATTTAAATTTTTTCATCACAATTACAGGTGCTCGTCGACTAATATAAATGAATTATAATTATCAGTTGGACTTAATTACACTTTCAGAAGCCTCAATAGAAATAATGTCACATTTCTGCGAAAGTCGTATAATTATAAAGGTCAATAAAGATATACTTTCTATAAACTTCTAAACGTTAAGAAATAATATAATGTTAAATATTTGTCAGTTCAAAATCATTTGAGTATTGTAACTACTTCCACTGCAACTGCTTGCTGAGACTTCCCGGGTCCAATTCGTTGTTATCTTCAATCTGAGCCAGATCAATCGAAATCACTCGAATATTTATCTTTAGATCCAAATGTATCATGTTTGATCCCAGTAACTTCTTCTGATCTATCTTAATTTCTCCATCTCCACTGATATCCATATACTCGACGAAACCGTTAATATTGAGTTTCTTTGTATCGTTGTAGTGAAATTTTTCTGAAACTTGACCTAGAGAGGAAAAAATTTATAAAATGACATTTAAAAAATAGAGCAACTGTTACCTTTAAAAACCCAACTCAGCAATCCTTGACCATCGTAACGAACTTTGATTTGTTTTATTACTTCTATCGCAAGATCGTCTGATAGCTGTTTCAACCGATCCCCTGTTAAATTGAGGTGCTGGGCGATTTGTTTATTCCCTTCTGCTTTACTGATATTTGTTGCAATTATCTGAGATACAGTTTTTCTTGTTTTTTCCCAATTCTGTGCTGATTTACTTTCTTCCAGTGGAATACATATGTCAGAAACCGTCAGTTCTCCAGTTTTAAGGAAGGAATCCACCTCAGTTCTATCAATATTAGCTTTTCGGAGAATGCTCGTGATGTTCGAGACACGCGACAACGAGGAAAATATTTTATCAGAATTCATTAGACAATTTATGAATTTAAAGTGACAGAATTGTATCACATAAAATGTGTAAATTTAATTTCTAATTGATATTTTAGGAAGTATTTTATATAGCAACTATGTCGCAAATAAAACAGGAATATTTTACAATATTTGTTGTATGGAGTAACCATAGACACAAATGAATTGATTATTTATTAAATTCTAGGTAAGAATTTAAAGTGACAGAATAGTATCACATAAAATAAGTAAATTTAATTTCTAATTGATATTTTAGGTTATATTTTTATATGTCATACAGAGCAATCATGTCGCAAATTAAACAAGAATTTTTACCCATATTTATTGTACGGAGTAACAATACCCACAAAAATTAATTGATTATTTATTAAATTCTATCATATACATTTTTTTGCGAATCTTAAAGGACCTTCAAATAGTGATTTGCGAAAACGGTTTCTCGATTCAGTCATGCGAAACGGAGAACGCAGCATGAAATGATTGGTGATTCTGTTGAATATGTATTTGAATATAGATATATGTACGTATGCTAGCCCTAAAATTGAATTTAGTATTGAAATTTAGTATTTATAATTGAATTTGAAGAAAGCACCACAAAGATTCATGGCTTAATCATCTTTCATCATTTCAGGACAAGTTTAAAATCCCAACCTAGATGGAGGGTAAATTTATATCTTAAGTTGTATTAAATAAGCACTGGTCAAATACATATATTTCTTGATTCTTAATCACCTAAATTTCAGAGTGGAAATAGTTCAAATGTACTTATAAATTAGTCAAGTTTTACCTTACCAAATATATCGATTTATATGATGGAATGAAAGATGAAAATTAAACATTAGTCAAAAAAATCACGAACAGTTCAGGATCTAAAATTCATTTTGTCTAATAAATTGGCGATATTTTAGTTTTCCACAATCGAATAGCTTTAAGGTATTCCTATGCAACTTGTTTTGTCTTTTATAAGTGTTAGATGTGTTTGGAACATTTCCCTTACTATCGTTATTAAAAGACGACATTGATTTTCAAGTTTTTATTTGTTGTATGTTATAATTTAATTATTGTTTATTTGAATCGACAGCGGCGGCTGTTTTGATTTTATCAATAATAAACATTAGAACAGAACTAAATAAAAGAGGCGCATTAAAACTATATAAAATGTAATACAATATTACAAATAATAATTCAATAAAGATTCATGAATAAAATAGGATTAATTACTACATATAATTTACCTCGATTGATATTACAACAACTGCGAATAAGACGTTCAAAATTTTGAAAATGTTGCGTGTGATAACTGTCTTAAAAACTGTCTCAGAAAAGTTTTGTGTCAGCAAATTGTGTGTTCGGAAATTCAGTGTCAGCAAATTATGTGTCTGTGCATACAAAGATGCACCGGGTATTTATACCCGATTGGTTGCAGGTATAACTCGATGCGCTCGGGTATTCTGTGTGCGCGCATTAGGCATAATTTAAACCTCCGATGCTTATCCAGTGATATCCTGTTTACATGACAGGAAGAAAAAAGGGTAGTTACAATTTGTATGTTTGACATGTGTTTATGGTAAGATTTGCATCGAGACAGGAGGGGGGAGAAGACAGTTGCAAATTGCATGTTTGCTATCATCCAACATCTGTGATTATTTGTTCTGCGATGCATCTTGATTAATGCATCTGCTCGTTCGCAATTATTCCTAATGTTTACCAGTCACGAATATTCCGCGGATATGTTTGTCTGCTATTCAGTAGCAGGGTGAGAGGGGGAACATCAGTGCATGACCGTATTACTGCGTGTTAATCATTACGGGTTTGCTCGATTTAGGTTTCTGTTGTTTATCTTCAGGTTCTGTCATTTTAGGTTACCACCCGCGATGCACAGGATGCCGGCCCAACCATCGTTCCATCGACGGCTGACATCTGTTTATTCGAAAATCAGGAGACATATGATTCACGGTGAATCATGTTGGTAATTTTTAATTAACTAAGGTTTGTTAATTAACTTTCTCTATTTTCTAAGGTTTTCAAAAGGATCTTCTGGTGATTGGGTTCCATTAGAGATGAAACTGGATAGAGTCTAGGGAATCTTTCTCTCCTGCTCTTCGTCCTTGCACGCTAGGAGCTCACTTAAAACTAACGGAGATAGTCGAGTTTGATTATTCCCACAAACTCTACAAGGCTTCGTGCGTGCGAGATGTTGTACATGGAGAAGAGTTTTCTCCAAATGAAAGTGTGATATGATCGTATTCTGTCGTAAAACTTTGGTTTTCTGTTAAATTACGTACAGCGGTAATTTTAACCATTCGCTTTGAAAACTATTTTAATCTGAAGAAGTTTTGTGCTGCTCAAGTATAATTTTAACAGAAATCCCCAGGCCCATGGCAAGAAATGATTTATGCTGCTTGTTTTTCACATGTTATTTAAAAATATTTTTGTTTAAACAAACTAAGGCAGTAAGATTGCTGTTAAACATTACAGAAAATTGAGATTATTAGAATATGATGAAAGGTCTGTCATTATGTTAGATTGAGCCGTAGTTACTGACGAAATCGCTGCAGTATTTTGATTGTTCGCTGCTTTATAATTAACAATGCGCAAGTTCGTGTTTACTTCGAATGCATCCAATTATTAATTTCCATGAAAATTCCAAAATTGTATATAATCTATATGTTAATAAAATTTGAGAAATAACAACTTTGGATTCTGCTGATTTAAGAAATGCCAAATTACAATCTTTATAATTAACTGAGTATAATAATACAGATTCTCCTGTTTGACAGCTTGTAGGTCGATAATTACAAAAGGGATGAGACTGTAATTTCCCTGTACCATCATCAAAAATTCCTTCAAATTCTCTCAGTTCTGTTTGATATTCCTCTGATACCATGATTTTATCTACTATTTTATTTCCCAATTTTACAGATTCTCCTTTACATTCTCCATCCGGATCCATTACTCCTTTTCGAAATCCAGATTCTCTTGAAATATATCCAACTTTGGCAGTTAAAGTTAAAGTGGAATCAATTTTTAGTTGTTACGTTTGAAATGCCGCTTCACAATTTTTTGGTAAGATATGAATTGGTCTTGGTATAGCATCTATTTTAATAAGAGAAGAGTGACTCCATTTTCCACAATGAAAAACATAAGTTGGATGTTTGATTATACACTCTCGTACTTTTGCTCTTCTAAATCCTGATTCTTGATACAAATGATATAAAACATTTTTTTCTTCTTTAATTTATAATGGATAAGCTTCAGCACATTCTAAGACATCCATTAATGAATATATTTTGCCCACTTTTGTTTGTGAACAATCATACGCTACTAAAGACATCTTTGGAGATACACATAAGAATAAAATCGTAATTAATGATTGTAAGTAGCGTTTATGCCACTTTCATTATTATCACATTCTAAAGCCATAATTTAACACCACCAAAAATTTATTAATATTTACAATTCATATACTTAAACAAATTTTTTGTTAATTCAATTATTTCGCCCAAAATTAGTTCATTAATTTTTTCGATTAAATTTTGAAAATATACAAAAATTTAAATCTAAAATAATCTTACATTTTTTTTACAAAAATTTTACAATATTAAATCTTAATTAATCTTATATTTTTTACAAAGAATTTTACAATATTAAATCTTAATTATTGTTATATTTTTTACAAAGAATTTTACAATATTATATCTTAATTAATCTTATATTTTTTTACAAAGAATTTTACAATATATAATCTTATATTTTTTACAAAGAATTTTACAATATTAAATCTTAATTAATCTTATATTTTTTTACAAAGAATTTTACAATATATAATCTTATATTTTTACAAAAATTTTACACTTAAATAATTTACATTTTCTTACAAAAAATTTATAAATTTTTTATGTAACCAAATTTTTTACATTCTTACGAAACTTAATCATAAAACTAATTAATTTAAATTTACAATAACCATTTTATTAAAAAATTATTTCTGAAAATATTAATCCGTTAATTAAAATTTATTTAGATTATTCTATAACTTTTATTAAAATATGTTAATTGTTATTACTGTAAACATATTTTAAAAAAGTATTTATTATCATATTTTTACTTACATTGTAATTGTTAATTTATTTCTTTTAAATTTTCAAATTAAAAAAATAATAAACTATTTTGGCGAAACTTAAAACTAACCCCTCATAATGATAACCACGACATTCTCGAATTATATTTAGATTTTTTACCGTCATCAATTTTGTTATCTTTCAAAGATTCATTTTTTATTACTTTATTTCGAAACTTTTTACTTCTTTTTGACACACTTTGACTTATTAAATTAACATTTATATCTACATCGGGCATGGTTTGATACTGCAACATATTTTCTTCCTTTTTTATTTCAACTTTTTGTAAATCATCAGTAAATTCGTTAAAATCATTAATATCGTAAAGTTCCTCAATATAATAAACTGTTATATTATTAATTTCTATTTCATAACATCCATAATTATATAGGTAATTTTCATCTTGTAATTCTAAATCCAAAAGAAATAAAGTACTGTTCCTTCTTTAAACATTTCTTTGACTTTTTGTCTTAAAGTTTTTACTTTAATTGTCCACACTTCAGCAGTATTAATTGTACCTTTTCCTGGAACTTCAATTGCTAGAAATAATCTTTGAATACTTTTATTTTTCTACCTAGTCCAAATTTTATCAAAATTTCTTGTATTTCTTTTTTCAACATCGTTTCTTGTTATAATTTATATATTAATAAGATCAAAGATTATTTATTACACTATCATTAATGTTTAATATTTCTATTTCTTTAATTATATTCTTTAACTTTTCTTCATTAACTTCATTTTTTAATCGTAATGCCAAATCTTTAATATAATTTTCAGATATATTCATTTTATTATCATTATTTTCTAACATTATAATATCAACAGTATTAATGTTATTTGGTAATATTCCATAATCCACTAAATAGTCTTCTAATTCTTATTCAAAACATATAAAATTCATAATAAATTTATCATTTCCAATCTTTTGTACAAGTATTTCCTTCAAATGTTTAAATTTTTGAATATGATCCATTTGAATTACTGTAAATTCTTGTCCATTAAGAGTTATAAAAATCTGAAGATTATCTGTCATAGGCATTTTCCTAACTTGTTCTCCTAAAAATTTCAAAAATGTTTTCATTTCACAATTTATCGTTTTATTATAATCTAAATAATTCACTACCAACTTTATAAAATGTTCAATTTTATCATTTTGTAAATTCAATTCAATAATTTCTTTAATATTTTTTCTTATTTTACCGTTTAAATCTTTATTCATTTCCATTTCGTTTATTAATCTACTCATATATATTCTCGATTTATCTAACTTAACATCATCAATTTTATCAGAAACACTTTGAACTTTACTATTATTTTCATTTAGTTTCAATTTAATTTTACTTTTTTCTTTTGATGTTGATAGCATCTGTACACTTGGGTCAGTTTTATTAAGTCTTGCGGACATTCTGTCAAATTGTGTTCTTAATTCATTAAAATCCGTTTTCATAGAATCATTAGAACCTTCATCCTCAGATGACAAGCAGTTTATATCGGATTGATTATCTTTGAATTTAATTTTCTTCTTCAGAATTGATGGTGATGGTATTTGCTTATTTGATCTACATGATCTGGCAACATGACCATATTTTTTACATTTTTCACACTGTATTTGACCTCCACTGTTAAGTTTTGCTCTCTGTGGAGGAGTTAAAGATCTATTTCTAGTCATATCTGTTCTAAATACATTGGCTAGATGACCTCTTTTTCCACATTTGTAACATGTTTTAATAGGTGAATTTCGATTATTATTTGTATTATTTTTGAACCAACATTGACTGCTGACATGACAAATTTTATTACAGTTATAACATTGAGGTTTTCTTGTATAATTATTTGACTCTCTAGTGTCGTTAAATCTCATTGATCTTGAAAAATTCGGACTTCTTGAATAATTCGGGTTTTGATTATTGTTATTTCTACCACCAAAATATTGATTTTGTCTTGGATTTTCATTTTGTGGACTATATATTGACATTTTTGGAGATGCATAACTTTGAAAATCTTCATCTGTATCACTGTTGTTTGAATATGTCTTCTGTTTAGGTCTTTCTATCGGTTTTAATTCAGTTACACATACTGGTCGAATAGGAGCTGCAGTAGTATTCATTACTATTTTCATAGCCTTTATTACCAGATCATCGTAATTTGTATAATCCACAAAACAAAGTGCTGTTCTTATGTTATTTTGAATTCCAGCCCAAAACTGATCTTCGACTATCTTTTTTGTTTGTTCTGTCCCATTTCTCTTTTTTCCAAACGCTTTTTCCGCAAGTGTGGATAAATGAAAAGTGAATTCACCAACTGATTCCTCCGCATTTTGAATTCGAGAATAAAACTTTTTCCGTATGACTCTACCAACATCGCCACTTATTAATTTTTCAGCCATTAAATCTTTCATATTTGCCCAAGTTTAAACTCCATTTTTATCAATTTGATTAAAAACTTCTCTAGCTGCACCTTTAAATATAACGGTAATCTTTGAATCATTATTTTTTCGGCCCATCCATACGCTGTAGCAAACATAAAATATTCTGACATAAAATCTACGAATTCCATGGGGTCTCCCCCATATTAATTTACAGGTAAATTTTGACAACTCGCAAAATCTATATTATTCTCTCTATTTTCTGCCATCGTTTCATTTTTAACTTTTTTCTGTTTTCTCAAAGGATAATTAGACGTTTTTATACTTTTTCGTAATTTCAATTATTAAAAATATACTCTTTTTGTTTTAAGAACACAGGGCTCACCAAATATATTTATGTTGAGTATTAAAAATCTTTAATCTTAAATATTTAATTTTTAAATACAAATCTTTATTCTTTAATCTTTAATCTTTAATCGTTGATCTGACTCCAATTAATCAATAAGGACTTCCACCATAAATATATAAACAATGAATTTCAGGATGAGATTCCATTTGAAAAGTTGTTACAAAATCATTATTTTCAATTTGGAAATTGTAATTAAAATTGAATTATTTAATAATTTAGAAAACGCATCATTCGCTAAAATTTATTTTGATTATTGTCCTTTGACATTTTTAATCATAATATTTAATTTTTAAGTTAAAAGTTTTTTTTGTTTAAAAAATTAATTTGTTCAATTGTTGTCGGTTAATTTTATTTTTTGAAAAATTATAAAATTGGTAAATGATTTAGTATTTTTTTTGATGAAAAATTAATAAACGGGTGTGGGTTAATTTGTGTTCACTACACAAGGACTCACAGAAAACAATTGGATATCGCAGAAACAATTAGCGGACCTTGACGCAGTTCGGGATTATGATTATAAAAATCTTAAAGAATTGGAAATTATTGAATCAAACAATACATTTGATAATAAAATCCCTGAAAAGAATGAAGTAATTGAGTCGAAATTATTGAATCTCATTGCATTGACGCTCAACGACGGGTTTCGAAATGTTTGTGTGAATTTGACAAAGAAAGAAGTGACACAAGTCACTGAAAACTTAGAAGAAGCCTTTAAAGAGACGTGTTTTGATCAATTGAAAAAGGTTTTTGGGGTCGGAAAAGACCGACCAAGCAAGAAATTGATAAATACAGTATCCATTGAAACGAATAAATTTTCATGTGTAACCGAACAAGAAAGTGTTGATCGAACAGAGAAATTTAAAAACTCCCGAAAATAGAGATCTGAAAAATATGCAGATATGGGAAGATGTTAGTGTAGATAAAACTGATGTGATCTTAAAAATTATGAAAGAAATTGTTCACTTTTTGACAAGATTGTTGAAAGAAAAAATCGCAAAGAGAAAACAGCTCGAAATAGGAATTTCCAAAAAAGAAGAGATCAACAAAAGAAAAATTGTCGCCATGAAAGCGTGCATGGAAAAACATGATTGTTTGATTGACAGAATCGTTCGTTTGATTTGCAATAAAACAATGTTGGCGAAACGTCAATAGCAAAACCATATGAATCAGTAATCATTAATAGAAGAAATGATTGAAAGGAGGTGTACAAATTGAAACTTAGGAGTAATTATTCTGGTGATGACGAGAAGTGATGCAAACAGAGTGACAATGACGGTGAAAGCTAAATTCTGGAAATGATTCAGAGAATGTTAGATGTGACTCATGGTCGTGAAGTAGTGGTGATGTGGAGAAAATGTTGGAGAGAAGTGTTGCAATTCGTTGAAAGAAGTGGAATAATATTTGTCGACGGAGAAAGACGGAAATATAGATGAGAGATTAAAATGTTTCCTGTTTGATGAACAATTCAAACTGAATGTTGCGGAGGTGTTTCGGTCTCGGTAGCTGAGATTCACAATACAGATGAATAAAATAAAACCAGGTGTATGAAACGTTGATGAGTGAATGATATGATATGAAGAGTGATGTGAACATGAGTTTTTGAATGATGTTGAATGTTGTATTTGGGAAGAAATGAAAAAAGGCATGATGAGTTTCACACGCCGAAATCGAAGTAAACCCAAAAAGAATAAAAATTGAAAAAATTAAGCTTGGAACCCAAGAGCGCTCTGAAGCGCGCACTACTAGTAGCTGTGCTTGGAGGAGACGCGTCCGCTCGCCTGTATATAAAGAAAGGAGCATAAAACATCAGCGGGTTGCCGTTCCCCATTATGAACGAAAAATGTTGTGAGTAGAAGGGAGCGCGACACGTATAAGATCCACTTTTTTAAGGGACTATGAATAGTACGAAAAATGCATTTTCAGGATTATATGATCGTTAAATGTTCTTCTAATTATTTTTATGTCTAATTGAATAAGAATAAACATTGAAAAATACGGTTAAACGTGGTTAATCATTGCTAAATATTTATTACAAACTTTGAAAATGAAACGTTTAAACATCCTAAATGTGATCAATTCCATTCTCGCAAACCATTGCTAGTTCTAATTACCGTTTGAGAAAACTCTACTCTCTATGTCTACAAACAATGTCTATATTTCAAACATCACTATAATTTTCTCAAGACACAGTTTTCGGAAGAATTCATTCTTAGTCTGTCGAGGGGACAGGGTGGTAGAGAGTTCATCACTTCAAAACCCTACGTGAGTCATTCTCCATCGAGTCTCACAAGGATCGACATATTAAGCTCTGGTATATAATTAGTTAGCATGCATTTGAAACAGTCATTCAGTCACTCGTATAATATTCACAGAGAAAAATTTTTTTTTAAGTATGGAACAACTTATTTTATTTGAAGTCTGTTTTAAGTGTTTTATGCGACGTTTCAGTGGAACATATCTACTTAATGAAATGAGGACCAAGTGTATATTACAGAGATGTTTGTATTTTAATTGATGAAATTAAGTTATTTAAACAATCCTGTCTGGTCAGAAACTCTTCACAATTGTCAGTACTTATTGATTAAAAATTGTTAAGAATTATCAGCCAAAAAAAAAATCTCCAAAATATTTTAAAATCCATTTAGGAAACTAAATTTTCCTTTAACTTTGATGTTTGTATTCATTGAGCTCTATTATTTGCTCTTATCGTATCAAACAATTCTTAATGGATTTTAACATTGAATTGAATTTTTGAGATGGTTTTATCAAATGTGATTTTTGTTTGGATAAATTTGTTGACGATAAACTAAATTTAATCAAATATTGAATATGCAATATAAATCAATAAATAAGTGAATAACTATTATGACATAAAATCCTGTTTTCATTCGAGTAAGCCTCAACTTTCTCAGACAGAGAAATTATGATAGTTTAAAAAGAAATAAACCATCGCTTGTTACTATAACCACTGAAACTGATCACTGAGAGACCCAATTGGCTTGGACTCGACATATTCAATAACTGCTATATCAATAGTCGCTGCTCGGATGGTAAAGTTCATTTTCAAATAAATGAAATCTGATTCTAAAATTTTTTGATCAATCGAAACCGATCCATTTCCCTCAATGCTGATGTATTCAGCCAAGCCACTAATTTTGAGACGGTCTTCCGTTTCGAATTTGAAATTTTCTGAAATTTGACCTTCAAAAAATATAAAATAATAAATTACACAATTTAATATATAAATGAATATCGAATTACCTTTCGTTAGCCAACTCCATGTTCCTTGAGTGTCGTAACGCTTTTTGATTTGCTTTATAATTTCTTCCGCTACCGAGTCAGAGACTTTCCTCAATCGATCTCCAGTAAAAAACAGATGTTGGACAGTTTGATTCCGATATTGTTGACTTATTTCACTGGCAACAATTCGACTTACTTTAAGTTTAGCATCTGTCCAATTCGGTGCAGCTCCACTACTGACGATCGGGAAATTCGCCAGAGTGACAGTTATGTTTTCCCTATCTATAAAGTCATCTACTTTGTCCCACGATATATCTGCATTTTGAAATACTTGCGCCATATTGCAGACTCGGTTTAACATTGATAACACTTCCTTTGAATTTATTCTTCTAGATGCCATTGTCAAAACTGCCGATTAACGGTAATGTAACATCCTGTACGAATTAATTTTGTTAATTGATTTTATCAACAGATTCACAAATTAAATTTACAACATTTAAACTAACGAAACTTTTTCTAATTTTTTCAGATTTTCATTTAATTTATATTTAATCTTGTTTTCATCTACTTAAATAATTTAGTATTTCTCAGACTTTTTTAAAATATTTTTTTTATTTCTTACCGATTACAGTTTACCAATTATTATTTTATTTGTAGAAATCGATAACATATGAATTGTTTATCCGATAATTGGCATAACAAATGAATGATAATATTTTTGGGATATTTCTGCAAATTTAATTTATGTTCAGTTGAAAGAAAACATTATACAAGACGTATTTTTGTTAAATTTATAATTGTTAAAAATATAACTAGCCCAATAGAACGAAGTCCAATACTTAGAGTGAAGTTAGCAATAACCCAAAACAATAAAAAAAACTTTATTATAAATTTACTGAAGAGGAATACTTGCATACTATCTTTTCGGTGAAACGAAGTTTAAAGCCTTTGAAAGTGCATTAAAAGTTGGATGAGCATTGACGAGAAATTTAATAATAAGTGTCTGAAAGCGACAGAAGTGTTTAATAAGTTGTATTCTTTGGATCTGCAATACAAGCAAAA
>MQRK01252811.1:0-11157 GCA_001938485.1 Girardia tigrina | reverse complement strand
ACACCTACTATTTGATTCCACCTACTATTTTAATAGTAGGTGGAAAATTTTTTGAAAACTTCATTACACCTACTATTTCATGTCCACCTACTATTTGATGTTATCCGTTAGTTATTTTCTGGAAAATCTCGATTAAGTCCCAAAAATAAATAAACACACCTAATGTTTTAAAAAAGCGGAATTAAGGTTTTATAAAAATGAAAAAAGGGTTTGTCAAAAATATGATTCTGGAAAAACGATTCTGATAGACATTTTCAGGTCAGACAATTGCAAACTTTAACAACCAGTTTTCATTGCTCAGTTTTAAAGACAGTTAGAAAGATTTTATCTAGATCACATTCATACAATTGAGATATGAAACTTTTATACAATTTCACCACGCAAAGTTATTTACAATTTGCTGCATTTAAACAACGTTTATTGAGTTTTGTTTTCTAATATATCTCTACAGAATGAAGGCAGAAGCAAAGGTATTGTGAGGAATATTTGGCGTGTGGATGTTTTTGTGTAGTGTTTGCATGTTTAAATGTTGTATGTTGATTTGGGATTGTGCCTCTCTTAACCAGATGGATTATCAATATTTAATTTTTATAATCTGAAACTAATTTATTTAAATTTAGATTTAATATTCAAATTTGTAATTCTTATTATTGCAAATTTTAAATAATTTTAATGATTTTATTTTTGTAAATTTTTAAATAATTAAAATCAAATTAATGTTTAAAAATTACTATAAAAATATTTTATTTCAGCCAATCAAATTTAAATTAAATATTTTTAAATAAAATAATCTTCTCAAGTATAGTTCAGATTATAATGGGAGATATTGAAAATTAATTGATGGATCTAAGTGAAAGCATTAATATTGATCATCATAAAGATGATAAAAATTGTGAATGTAATAAATGTTCTGTCAAATGTGAGTTCTCTTAACAGGTATATTTAGCAAAGGTATATTTCAAGCCACTATATGAATGTTAATAGAACGCTAAAATAAGGATTCAAAGTCTCTTTCGGAATTCTTTTTAAAACATGCCGAAAGTTCTTCTGAGGAGATCTCATCCCATCTTCTAAATAGAGATGACTTAAGGGAGTCAATATTTATGTAGCTTTATCCCTCCAGAATGGACTTTAATGATTTTTTCAAGGGATTTAGATCTGGAATATATAATGTCAAGAGAATTCAATTTTTAGCCGCGAATGCAGTCCATTGTGATTTTCGCCTTGTGCGTTGGAGCCCAAGTATGTTTGAATGTCCATGATTGACGGTTGAAGTTGGAATACGCTCAACTTTATTACTGCATTTGAGGAATGGCAGATACTCTATTCATGTCGTTTCCACTAAGATTGAATGTAAGTTCATACAACGATAACCAACATACAACATTCCTCAATCCAAAGTCTTACTCCGATTATGTATTCTAGTGAACGAGATGTGCTCAAACATGGAATTAATGTCATTATAATATATACGTTGAAATCCATTAACAATCGTACAACTCAAAGCTTGTAGGCATCGCTGATTATGTGCTCTTGATATTCAATAATTTACGTTGGTGTAGAATTCTTTTGAGGCTAAGAAAACGTAGTAGGAAATTTAGAGCCCCTGTTCAGTCGACTTTCTTTAAGACAAACTATTAAATGTTAAGTTTAAATATTTTTAACTCGAAATTTTTATTTTTTATTTTTATCGATTCTATCGCATTAGTAAACTTCATTATAGTCAGAATAGTATTTATAAATAATATCTAATAAAATTATAAAACATTTGTTTCACAATTCTATTTGAAGCCCTTTTTATTCCATTTTTATTAAATTTCTTTTGATTTATCTTAATTTATATTTTTCAAAAATAATATATTAAAAAATAAAGATAATTTGTGATACTAAACAACATTTGAGTTAATTTCCCAATTTTATTCTTCATAAAATAATATTCATCAAACGTTTTTTTTCTAAATTTCCGTACAAAAATTAACATAAAAAACGAATTTTTCATTTCATTCAATTAAAATAAAATTAACAAAAATTTATTTATTAAAAATTTTTAATGTTAAAAAAATTGAAATTGATATTTAAAAATCGTAAATTATTTTTTCGTAAAAATTAATTCTGAATTTTTTCTGAATATTTTCTTTGAAAATAAATATAAAATTAGAAAAACAATTTTTAATTTTTGTAAAATATTCTTCAATTTCATGGGCTGTTTGAACAGTAGGCAACGAATTATATATGATTGGTTTACGGGAAACGAATGAGAATAAAAATAAAATAATTTACAAAATATATATTTATTCAGAACTGATTAATTGTTCCTTAAGATTCGTTAATATTTGTGAGAAAAAAGAAGAAAAATTAATTAATATTTCAGGTGGAAATAATTTACAAAAATAAAATTCTTGATAAAAGTATAAATAAATAAATATTCTTGCAAAATAATTTAGTTAAAGCTTTTTAAGAAATCGATTATTGAGCAAGTTTCGACTTTTCATTCTCCATTATCAAGAATTATAATTTGTAAAATATTTGAATATTGATTTAAATGTTTTCATTTTGTTTTTGTATAATTGTTGATTTTGTATCATTGATATTATGAAAGTCGATCAATAATTCTGTTGGGATTTTGGTTAGCTCGTAAATTTATGAATTTTAAAAACGCAACGCTTAAAAAATTTTAAAGATATTTCATTAAAAAATTTATAATTGTATGTTTTAAAATTATTTCATTAAACTAGATTTTAAAAATTGTGTTGAAAAGTAAAGCTACTAAAATAAATTTTTATTTATCTATAAAAGTTTAATAAAATTAAAATTTAAGGATTCCCATAAATTAAGTTTAAAACTATATTTTAATTTAATTTTATTGGAATACGAAAATATAAGGATTAATAAATTAAAATGATATAATATTTACATTTAATTTTACATTTAATATAGTGTTTCCCAACCTTTTTTGTGCTATGCCCCACCTTAACATTTATAAAAACTTTATGTCCCCCCTATGAAAAATGCAAAAAATTTTAACCCGCCACTCACCATTTAAATTATCATTGTGTTCTCTTTCCTCCGAGTGAATCGAAAAATGCCCTTTATCAATATATCTTACGCAAGTTATCAATACTTCTCCAATGTCTCTCAAAGTTGATTAATCCATTCGCATTCAGAATTCTCCTGTTTTCAACATCTTCACTCATTTCGTCTATTTTTCTATTGACAGTATTGTTACTGAGCTTTTACATCATTGTCATCTTTTTAAAGAACCGTTAGAAAAAATGTTGATATTGACGGTCTTATTAAATTCTCTCCTATAGTATGATTTTTTTCCAGTTTTAGCGATGAATAAAGAAATTTGATAACTAGCCTCAAGAACACAAATATTAGTTAAAGTATGAACAGTAAATAGACTTTAATTTTGTTCTTTTTTGAAAATATTTCTTCAAAGTTTTAAAGTAACTCAAATCTGAATTAAAATGAGTACTATGCTTTGCCTTTAAAGGCACCTCAAGATGACCTCGTTTTATTGATTTATTGATCGAGAATTGCTGGTATAAAAGACAAAAAGTAATCCGCCCATCATGAATAGAGGGTATGAACCCAAATTTTAAATATTCCTCCGAATATTGATGGGTTTTTTCCTTGATTGCACCACTCATTTTTCTATGGACTATAAAAAACAGAAGATTAAATAAAAACTAATATTATAAATTGTGTTGAAATTAAATCAATGCCAAATTTCTGTATTATTAATTTTATCACATGAATTATTAAAACAAATAGAAGGATTCGTTCTATTTTTACGTACCTGTACTAAAATTAATTGTATCGAATAATCTTATCAAATATAAGTTTTAGAACTAATTTTAAAATAATTAATTTATCACAAGTGTTTTAAAAATTATACCCGCCACTATATCAAATTAAAACCCACTGAATGATGCGAAAAATTACAGAAGTTACCACGGGTCAATTAGGTGCGAACGACTACGTTGTTTAGCAAGTTTTTAAACATCCGGGGTTCCCCACGGCTTCTCGGTAAAACCTGAACGAAGTTTACTTGATGATTTCAATCACTCAGTTGTTAAATTGGTCTCGTGAAACGAAATTATTCCTGAAATTCATTTACCGTAATTATTTAATATTTTTATGTTAACTTTTGCACCTATATCTAACATTGCATTTAAATTTTAAAAGATTCAGTGCGAAAAAGATAAAGTAATGTCGAGTCCCTTTTCGAATTCTCCCCTTAAATATCAAATTGTCCCCCTTTCGGGGAGTGGGCATCGCGTTGGGAAACAAGGATTTAATATTTAAAATTAGGATTAAACATTACGAAACTAAAATCGAATATATGAAATTTAATGGTTAATTATGCGTAGCACTTAAAGTACATTTTATGTTCATAAAAAATTATAATAAATTAAAAAATGAAATACGATATTGGTTCGTATTTCATATATTCGAACTCAGAGCTCAAATTCAAATTTAGAGCTCAAGGTTCATGACACTAAAAATTTTATTTCTATCACATATTACATTCTACAAACAAATTTATAAGGAACAATACTAGATAAAGTAATCCCCAACGTTTTGAGATTCGGAAGGCAATATATTGATGTTGAACAAAAGCAAAAGCAAGCAGATCTCACACATTTAATACAAAATTTCGTATTATTCCTTCAATCAACTGGCTTGGAATAATACGAAATGCTCTGAAATAAATAGAACGAATTTGTTTTATTATAATTTAATTGTAGACAAATTTATTTTTAGGTTAATTTCTTTATAGTTTCATTTATTTTAGACCAATTTTTAGACAATTTTCTCAAGACCAATTGACCTTAAGCTTAACATGATTAATATAGAACCGTTTTTGAGTTTCATGAATGAAAGGCATCCAAATATAAAGTTCACTATTAAGTCTGGGGCTAAAAACAGACTCGATTTCCTTTATGTTCTTATTAGAAGGATAGAAGGTTATTACGAGAATGATTAAAATTCCTTCTTTAGATTAGAGACTTTGACCTAGAATTTCTATAGTAAAAATAATAAAATGATAAAATATACTCCTTTTTACAAATTTCCAAGAAGATTTGATGTGGGGCCTCTTGTCAAATGGTCGAGAAAGGGTTGTAAAAATGGTTTCAAAATTCATATTTTACTTTATTAAAAAAAATAAATATTAAAAAAATACTTTTTTATTATTATTTTCTAAAGACAAGCTGGAAACAGAAACTGAGGATTTTTTCTGAATTTGGCCTTCTTTTTGCAGATGCATATTGACATAAAGATCTATCAAATGATCGTCCTTGAGTTCTTCTTCATTACTATTATCTTTGGAGTTTGTCCTCTGGGAATTCGTCTTCCCTGAAATGTCTGTCCAACTTTCACTTCGTTGAGGAGCAACGGGAAATCTGTCGAATTCTTTTCTCTGTTTTAGATTCATTTTCCCAAAGAGAGAATAACTGAAATCGTTCTCTGAAAAATAATTCTTACAAAACAAAAAAACGCAATCTGCAAATACAATTTATCGAAAGCAGTCGCTCCTCGCAATTGGTTCTCCCTGTTTTTGTCACAGATTCTCGGATAATTTTTATAAAATTAATGAATGACTCAGAAAATTTCTACTCAAAAATAATATAAATTAATGATTATATTAGGAGAAAAATATTTCTTTATAAAGAGTGTAATTTTTCGATAATTTTTAATAATTATGATTTATTTAATTAAATGTCAATTTTAATTAAAAAAATAATCTTTGATGTCATTTCTAATATTTCAGGGAAACTGTTTAATTAATTAATTATTATTTGATTAGTTTTAGTTAATTTCGTGTATTTGATGTGGAGATCATGTTCTGCAATCATACGAGAAGTATGAGCATTCCAGCAGGATATGGAAACGGATGTCGGGTTATACCGGAATACTCTTGCATATATAAAGATTTCCACAGAAAAAAGATATTACGATTCAATGCTTAGAAACGCATCGCTGGTGGAACCATTCCTAACATTCTTGAATGATTTTTATCATAATATTAAAATCAAAACATAATCGGAAGGATATGAAGAACAGGAAGTTTATATTTTTGTCACTAGGATGAATTAGTAGTATCGAACTAAAGTAAACAGAAAGACAACAGATACTGGTCTCTACACACCTCTAAAGAGCTTTTGTAAAGAAAATTAAAGAGAAGGTATGATAAAAGGAATAGTTCAGAGAGTTTTGAATTAATCTTCCAATTTAAAAATCCAAGATTATGGTTTAAATATTCTTAAAAGACGCTTTAAGCTCTACAAGTACACAATCAAACAGATAGATAACAACATTAAGGCTGCATTAGACAAAATAGGTATTACGATACAAAAAAATTAATCAGGAAAGAATTAAATGAAGAATACATTGGAGAGTACAAACAAATCATGAATATAAAATATTCTGGAGTATTTAAAGCATTTAAGAAGAGTATTAGCAGGAATATATGTTGTGTCAACGTAGTTTCAATGACAACCACTGTTGACGATGGTGTATGAAACTTATCACATACTTAATCCATTTCTTTAAAAATACTTTAACAAAATTGTTCGGATTTTGTGCTACTGAAAATTTTTCAAAGTTTAATTTAAATTGTGAAATTGAGAAATTGTAGGTTAAATGTCACAAGTTTGAATTATATTTTCGATAAAAAGAAATCCGGATGATAATTTTCTACGAAAAAATGATTATTCTATGAATTTTTATTCTAAATGTTTTCTGGAAAAATTAATAAAGGAAACAATGGATAAAATACTTTTAAAAAATCAGAGTTGAGCTTCTCTCGATGGATCTAAGAAAGACATTAAAGTATCATTAGATACTAATAATATGCCTAAACATTGTTTAATTGTACCTTATTTTAAAGGATTTAAAAACTTTAAAAGTGCATTGTTCAATGTAACTAACAATGTATTAAATTAGAAAATTATATCATGATCTATAAAATTACAAATATGTTCAGTAATAACTCTATTGCACCTTTAACACTTTATTCTGATATTGTTTATGAATATAAACGAACGAACTGTAAACGAATTAAAGAACATGATCGAAAAGAGAGTAAGAGTAATATTGCAGAACAAAAGAAAAAGGTAAATGTGATGTTAATTTTGATAAATTCTGTGTAAGCATTTTGACAGTTATTTGGAGAGAGTGTCGTGTGAAGCATTGTTAATTAGGTCACGTTGCCCTAAAATAAATGTTCAATCGGCAGTCTCAACCAGCTTATTGAGAATTTTCGATTAGCGTAATCATAACATAACATAATATAATCGATTACATAATCATCATTTTTGTATTCATATGCAGGTGAATTAATTATTAATCAGTGACCTAAAGATGACGGTTGTTCCGTCGAACTATATTGTAAGTAAATATATTTTTTAATGGATTAGTTTTATTATATTTTCGTTTATTTTTTAATAAGGAATTATTAATAAAGTATTAAGATCAAAAAATTTAGTCTGGAAAGAAGGATTTTTGGACAATTAATTTAAAAAATAGTTTTAATCTATTCATTGAAAATGGATATTAAAAGACGTATTTAATTTTAAAAATGGCTTTTTTTATATTTTTTATTATAAGATTATAATAAAATATAAAATAAATTTTTATTCTTAATTGATGAGATATTGATGCAAACTTATGGCTTTTCAACATTAATTGTTTGGAATTTCAACAATTAATTTGCATATTTTTACATGGATTTCTGATTTAAATATAAATAAATAATTATTATTTACAACCCTATAGATTGAAAATAATATATAAAATACACTTGAAAATTATATTATAAATAATAAGTAATAGTAATATAAATATTATTATTGTTATTTTGCTGTCACAAAAATATTTGAACGTTATAATTTAAATTGCTAAAATTTTTAAAATTGAAAAACTGTAAAATTTGGAAATTGTAAATTTGAAAATTTGGGTGGTAAAATATAAAGTAAAATTTTAACGTATTCATTAGGGTTATGACTACATTTCAACCCTGTGAGAGGTTGTTGCAACATCGATATTCGAGTTCATTTTTTTAACACCAAAATTTATTTATATAACAATTCACATATTTAAAACAAATTTTCCTGTTAATTTAATTATCTCGCCCCAAATTAATATATTAAATTCTTTTCAATTCCATTTTTAAAATCCTGAAAATTTATTTCAAAAATTTATTTCAAAAATTATTTTAAATTTATTTTCAAAATTTATTTCGAAATTTATTTATAATTGCTTATTAAAAATATTTTTATTTATAAATAAATATTTAATATTTTATAGTTTCCTTAACATTTTTAATTTTAAGATATTAAAAGATATTACATTTTTAAAAGATATTTTTTATTTTTAAATAGATATTTTATTTTTTATGATTTTCTTTTACTATATCATTTTTAATTTTTTAAAATATTTAAAACACATTAAAAAATATTTTATTTTTAAAAACGTTTTTGATTTTTTAATAGTTGTTTTATTATATCATTTTTAATTTTAAAATATTGAATAAGCATATCAACATTAAAATATTTTACCCCTTTAAATTAAGAAAATAATAAATTATTCTGGCGAGATAAAAATTTTAATTAACCCCTCATAAACCCCATTGTATTGTACTATTTGTATTGTAAACCTCTTGTATTGTACTTTGAGAAGTATTTACCTAAAAAGCACGAAATAAACTATTATTTGCATATCTTTTCGAAAAATTTCACCTGGACATTGAAATATTGATTTTGATATAAATACTACTCTATGTATTCAAATGTATTTAAAATGTCAAAGTCATTTAGTTCAATAAATTTTCAATCCAACAATGAATCAGACCGTTGACTTTGCTCTCGCTCTGCTTGTTGTATAGAATGAATCGGAGTTGCTATTTGTCTTTGCTATTTTTGCATGACAAATAAATTTCCTACATTACATTGTTTGCGCGCTCTGCGCATTGATTACATCTGGGTATCTGCAGTAAGGATAGCTGTCGCTTCCAGTAATTTTTAAAAGAGCCTAAAGCCTTTTAGTGTGGATTCAGTACTTTAGCCAAGTTATTAAAGTCTTTTTCGTTTTACAGTTGGTCTGTAAACCAATGGTCTGCCTAGCCATACGATATAAATCGACATAATCTCTGCAGAACTGTCCTTGTTGAAGGAATTAGAATGAAGGTTGTCGCATAAAAGCTTACTGAATCGAGATGGCTCTCGACGAAAACGTAACGGGCGGCCATCTTTTCCGAAAATCGTATCTAGATACTATGCTTTATTAAATTGTCAAATCTCATTCAAACTACTTGAGACTCAAGTAGTCTAGGTATTTGAAAGAAAGAGCTCAATGCTACGATGAATTGAATGACAAATTTGGAATTTTAATCGACACGAGAAGCAATAAAGATAAACTAAAGATTTGAGTTGATCGTCTCGTGGAAGACTACGCAGAAGACATTGACGACAATTTATATTCAGAAATCGAACACCTACATAAATATTTGATTGATCATTTCGAAACCCAAGCTCCTCATTTCTCTCATTTGGATTTATATAAACTTATTAAGAAAAAACAAATGGAGATTGCATTTCCTAATACCGAAATAATACTTAGAATTTTCATGTGTTTCATGATATCTAATTGTTTTGGAGAGAGAAATTAAAATTAAAAAAAATTGTTTGCAATCAACTCTTTCCCAAAAAACGTTAAATAATGTTGCATTATTATCAAGTAATGCTTATAAAATGAGGTCAATTGATTTTGATTCATTAATTAACGATTTGTCAATGAAAAATACAGAAAAAAATTATGTAAATTGGATTGAAATAAAATTTTGAAATAAATTAAACGACTATTATATTTTGCAAACCAAAATAAACTTGGTATTATTTTTTATTTTTCAAAATAGGGACCCATTTTTTTCTGGCCTAGGGACCCATTAACTGTAAATCCGACCCTGCAAGCATTTAACAAAACAATTATCTTAAATAATTTCTTAAAAAAAGCAAAGTTGCAAAAAACATCTTTAATCTCTAAAAATGACAAAGATTAACAGTTCTCTTTTCGTGAGACTCTGTTCCGCAATATTTACTTCAATGAAGCTCCATTTAATATTGGATTACTCGATCTCATTAATGAGATTTTTGTCAAAGGTAAAACATAAAAGGTATATTTATTCGAATAAATGCAATGGTAAACAGTTTCTTCCCTGTCCTAAATTTCCTTCTCCTGTATTATCCATCCATATAAATTAATGTACATCAATTAGGAATACTTCAGTCACTTTGACTTCCTGTCGGCTGGAGCTGTATCAGATGTAATTAGCTCAAGTTACATTTGATATACGATACATTAAATGAATTTTATATAATTGCGAGTATTTTGGAAAAATATATTATTATTTAACATTTATAATGTGTATGAGTTATCTTTTGCGGTGCAAGCTTTGCATCAACGACATGGGATCAACAGAAATAATGGGATTTTGGAAAAGGATTATTTTCATCTATAAAATTACAAAACTAAATAATTATTGTTTTAGAAATGTTTGTTTATTTAAATCAGTGCTTGTCAACCAATGTGCAGCGGCACTTGTTAGGTCCGCCAAATTTAAGAAATGTATTGGAATGCACATGTGGATTGGAACAGTTGGTGACGCACTTATTGACGCAGTGCTTTGTGTTGCAGTTGATGATGGCGCACGATTTCAATAAATGTCGATGAGTATAATTAAATCAATTTTGAGATTGAAACAATTTATCGCATGAAATTACAAATCACGTTGAACATCACTTTCTAATTTACGATTTCTAAATTTCCATTATTCAAATTGATCTTTTATTTAATTATTTTTTATGTTAATTTCATTTGAATTAAAGAATTTTAGTCCGGTTGATTCAGATACAGCTGTGATTTTTTTATTTCTAAGATGTGCTTTTAGAAATATTTTTATTGAATTAAAAAATGCGATTTTTTTAGGATTTATTGAATGATTTATTTTTCATGAATAACTGTGACATTATATGTATATAATAAAATTAATGTTTTTTACCACGTTTTTATTAGCTTGCTTTCTTGTCTGTCTGTGTGGAACAAATCTTGCGATTGATTTTTCGACCACTTTCAGTCATCCAATTGAGCTGA